>PVJO010022588.1:0-27726 GCA_004026905.1 Hystrix cristata | reverse complement strand
GATTACACATTGGTGTGGGTCAAGGTCCTTAGCAGGAAGAGGAAGGGGCAGGAATCATAGCACCTCTTCTGTGGCATTCACAATCAGTTTTCTTACCAGTGTATGACCCAGAAAGGTACAGGGAGCCTATGCAGGTACATTGGCAGTAAATGTTGGGTTATCCCTCTCAGTCGCACCTGTAGGCACACCAGCCCAGAAATAGGCCCTCAGACATCCCTCAGCTGTGCATCCCTAGGGATGGGTGATGGCTGGGGCTTTTCCATCCTTCTCCCCCTCACTTTTTCAATTGTGTCCATCAGAGATCAAGTAGAAGTGGGTCGTGGCTGAAGCCAGACAAAATTTTTCTCAGCTGAGGTCCTCACGTGAGCAAACAAGAATAAAACAAGGCCAGACCTTAGACTCTTCACCATGAAGGTGGGACATTAATAGCTGGAGCCACAGTAGAATTTCTCAAGACCATCCCTTGTACATCCCTGTGGGCAAACTAGCAGTGGAGCCTAAGAGTTCTTTCTCTGTCTTATTAGCAACAGGTGTCCCCATGTGGCCCTTGAAGAGGAGTGGTACAAACCACACGGTCACCTGCCCTTAGTCCTGGTTCCCATATGAAACCATATGCAATTGACCATGCATCTAGTCTCGGGGTAGGCTCTCCAGTTCCCAAGTTATTGAAAGTGGCACCTGCTACTGTCTTCTATATTGCAACACCTGCTTCCCTCAGTGTAACACCCCCAGCAGGTCTGTGTGACAGTCAATCCACTGAGTCAAGTCTGGTTCAAGTCTGGTTCTCTGAACCAGTGCAGTAGAAAATCTGTGGGATTCCAGAAATGAGAGGATGCAGAACTTTCTAATCCCCAGAGCAGTCCAAACTTACATAATGGGCCATCGTTTAAGATGGCTCTTGATTACAGGAGCCTGGGGATTTGCTGAGAGATATAATGAATTCCTTTTCCAAACCAGACTACTGTGTAGATTTCAAGGGGCCTTTTTTTTTTTTTCAGTCTATTTAGGTTATATGCATGTAAGGATTGTGAAACTTTCCATAGCTGGAATTGTCAGTATGTGTGCTGACAGCATTTACTGGGGACTCTTTGATCTTTTGATCTTTACTCGTGTGGAGGAGAGACACTCTTTCCCTAGGCTGTGGAACAAGAGTGTCAGATGCTAGGCTATTTTACATCTCATGATACGCTGCCATCCCAGATCTATGGATTTTACAGGTTTTCCTTTTTTTTTTTCCACTGAATTACAGTGTTCTCCTTAGTCACTAACCTCAACATACAGCTACATACCTGTTGCCTTGGTTCTTCTTTGTAGAGGAGTATGTGAATGTTGGATAGCTCCATTCATCCATCTTGCTGATAGCTCAAAGAATTTACCACTTCGTATTTATCGTTCCTTGAAAATTTCTGATAAACCTCTTAGAATATATTAAAAGTGAAAAAAATGAAGTAAGAAATTCCTAAATGAGATGACTGATTGATTTAACTCTTTCCTTAGTGTTTAGTAAAGTTAAAGGCAAGTCTCATCATAATATTACGCTGAAAAATTTCATCTCACATATGGGTGGCACAGCCCTTTAAGTTTGAGACAATGGGTGATTGTGGAGGAAAGGATGGAGAAACAACTTCTCAAAGTAATTTCCAAATGTCTAGGAAGAAAGGTTTGGTAAAATGACAGAAGGGAGGCAAGGGAATTGTGACATGCAGAGAGTTTTCTAACACATCTGTATGTTAATATGAGAATCAATACTTTTTAAATTACACTTTCTATTTTGAGATCATTGTAATTTCACAAACAGCTGTAAAAGAAAAATACAGAGAGATTCCTTGTATCCTTGACCTTCTATCCCCCTCACGGTAATTTACTACAAAACTAGAGCACATTATCACAACCACAATTTCAACACTGATATGACCATGACACAGAGTATTTCACATCACCATAAGGAACTATTACTTTAACTTTTATAGCCATACTCATTCCACATGCCACTCTATCATCTCTTAGGGGGCATAACCCTGATTTTGTGTACACAGTGTAGAATCATAGGTATATAAGCCCTCATTTATTATTTATAATATTTCAGTTGATGAATTATTAATTTTAATTTTATGACTTTTATTATATTAAACAAGGAGTACTTAACAGAAAAAAATTTAAAAATGAAGGACTGAATTTTTTATATTTACTGAATGTTTATGAAAAGGCATCAAAATTTTCATCATGGACTGTTTTTTGGTTGCAAAGTATAAAAAATTCCTATATAAACTACAATGAAAATACCAAGAGAAGTCCACAGCAAACATAATCTTTACTTCAATTATTACACATAAAGCCACCTTCACACATGACAACACCGTGTTCCATACACATGTATCGCTTACACTAACAGTACATGTGTTTTGCTTTCTCGGCCTTTTTACTGGACATAGTTGACATCTCGCTGGTCTTGTTGTTTTGCCAGGAGGTTCTTATTATATTATACAATGTGTAGTGAACAGGAACACAAAATAGCAGTAAAATAAAGTACTAAATCTTTTATATATATTGCACGTTTATCCTACATCAGTACTTTCATATCAGCTGTGTACTTGCTTACAAAACCTAAAAGATAATATTAGAAATAAATTCCTATGTGAACTACAATGAAAATACCAACAAAAGTCTACCACAGAAATAATATTTCTTTAACTGTCACCCTCAAAAGGCAGTCTGCACACATGACAACTGCATCCTCCATGCACATGTCTCACTTACACTGATAGCAGATATGTTTTGTTTTCTTGTCCTTTGTTGTAGGGCACAGTTAATACCTTTTTGCTTTTCTTATTGTCATAGTGGGTGTTAGTGATGCTGGGCCTGACTTTTCACCCATCACTTCACCAGCGTGCTCCACAATTGTTTTGTGTAGTTTTCTTGTGCACTTGTTATTTTCTTGGTAAACTATCAAACTATTTATCCCACACATGTTTAGGATCAAGTAAATCACAACCACTGGCCAACACTTTGTGTTTCAAGTGACATCATAGTTGCTGCATAATTCATCAACAACATCTATTGTGCCTTTGGTTTTGTTATAGAAAGTTGCCATCTCAGGCTTTAATTTTGTGGTTTCACTGTCATTTCACTGTGGTTTCATTATGGTGCTATGTTGATATGTCGACACCAGCAGTATCAGTTTGTTTTTCTTTGCCATATATGAGGCCAGTGTTAAAGCTTTCTGAAATCCAAAGATTGTACTATACAAATCTGTTTTGAAATTTCAAACATTTCATTTTGAATTGCAGCTTCATTCTCGCCTACAGTTCTTATGCTGTTCAACTTGTGCTCTGTTAGCAAACGTAACATCAATGGGAAACTGGTAAACCAATTGTCAAATGTCACATGCTGATTAGTTTGGGAGAAAGAAGCAACAAGTCTTTTCACAATATCGTTAGTTTTATTATTATATGCATAAGGACCTTGTGGCTGAGTTCCAGGAAAAACTTCTAAATTGAAACCATAATGTCTTCATGTCTACGAGGGCATGCATTTTTTTCTGCTGTATTTTGAAGGGTTTAGGGGCATATACAGCCTAAAGCTACAGTGGCCACAAAATGATGCTAGGCGTTCAATAGTCATGTATTCAGATGATGTGTGAATTCCTTGGCAGTTACCCACAAATTCAAACAATGAGCAAGTAGCAGCCAGGTTATCAGTTCCTTTTTTTTTTTTTTTCTTGGTGGGTGCTTATTTTCAGGCAATTTTGAAGGAAACCAAATCTCCTCACTCAGTGTCATTGTTATTCTACAAACCTGAAACCTACACACTAAGTCTTTTATATCTGTAAGTCTTTTGCATTCCTGCAATTTTAGCAAGATAGAGCCATGCTAAAACAACAGCAAACTTATAAATTCTTTCAGTTCAGCTTTGAAGTGTCATAATAAACACATTTTTGAGTATAGCTATCAGTGCATACAGAACATTTCACTTGTAGTCCACCATCTGTGTATTTCACAACATCTTGTGGCATTTCAACTGTTACAAAGAATTTCCCACATTGAATGGCAGTGCTGACATTCTGTCTGATAGGTTTCACCCCTGCCAAGATCCTCACTATGTTTTTGGATGTAGTTCTAACGTTGCGTCATTCCTTTCGGTGGCATGACCATTTTGTAACCATTTTAACTAGTCAAATATGTACTGACATTGATGTTTTCTTCATAATCTGAATCAGACTGTCATCCCCTGTGTATATTATCAGTCAATTCTTGCTTCATTTCACTGTCTCAGGAACTTTGGCTCACATGGCCAATGTCAAACCCTCAATGCACACCTGTTGCTGCTTTGGCACTCCTGTACGCACCTTGCCTTCCTCTGGCAGGTGGGTGAATGCACAGACAGGTTTCTGCTTTCCCAGGCCATGTCGATATTCCATTATGGTACAGTGCATGTGTGCATAGCAGATGAACAGAGTGGGTATATTTTACCCACTGTAACGCTGAGATAAACACACCCAAAACCTGTAATAGGAGCACAATGTGGGTATAAATGCCATTTTTTTTCACTTTTGCGTGGTTGCACACAGTTTGCCCTCTGTTTTACCAAGTGGGTAAACACAAGGATGGCTTCTTGTATTCCCAGGCGCAGCTACTGAGACGCTCAGCTGGCTGCTGTAGTACTTACGTCACATTTACAGAAGAAAAGTATGTGATGGGTTTTTTTATTCTGGGAGTTCTGCCTCAAGGTTAACCCTGATAACTACTAACCTGTTCTCCAGATCTGTGGTTTTGTCTTTTCAGTATTATAGAAGTGGAATTAGACAGTAGGCAACCTTTTGGGACTTTTTCTCATTAGGCATAATTCTCTGCATATTTACCACAGTGGTTGTGTGTACTAGTAGTTCATTCGGTTTTGTCATTAGATAGTACTCCATCATATGGACATACCACAGTTCATTCTACCATTTGCTCACTAAAATACATGTAGGTTATTTTCAGTATGGGGCTATTGTGAGGAAAATCAGTATAAACACTTTTGCACAATGGTGTGCAAATGTCTTCATTTCTCCGTGATTAAGGTCCAGAAGTAAAATGGCTGGGGTATACAGTGTGGGTAGTTGCGTACTTACCAAATTGTTCTCCAGAGAGGCTGAGCCTTTTTACATCCACACCAGCAGTGTACAAATGAGTGATCTGGTGTCTTTGCATCCTCCTCAGCATTTAATGCTGCCATTAGTTTCTTTAGCCATTCCTGATACATGAGTATTGATATCTCATTGTTATTTTAATTTGTATCTCTCTGCTAACTGCTGCTGTGGTTTAGATGTGGGCTGTCCAAAGTTCCATGTGTCTAGTGTTGGTCTACTAGAGTGGTGCTATTGAGAAATGTCATGGCCTCTCAGGAGCTGGGGCCCTATGGGAGGTCTTCACATCATTGGAAGCATGCCTTTAAAGGGGATTATGGGACTCTTGTCCCTCTCTGTCTCTGTCTGCTTCCTGGCTCATGAGGTACATCATTTGCTCTACCACACATTCCCATCATGATGTGCCACCCTTTCAAGGGGCCCAAAGATATGGGACCACCTGATTTTGGATTGAAACTTCCAGAAGTACTGTATAAGCCAAAATAAAATACTTTCTCTTTATAAGTTAATTGCCTGAAGTATTTTGGTGTAGCTAATGATATTTAACAGTTTCTGTGTGCTTCTTTACAATCTATATATCCTCTCTGGTGAGTGTATCTTCAATACTTTGGTCTATTTTCAAATTAGATCACTGGCTTTTTTAGGGGGTAGATCAGTTTAGACCATTTTTTATAATATTGTAGAAGGGAGTCGTCATTATCTATGTGATTTGTGCATATTTTCTCTGTAGTTTGTCTTTTTATACTCTTAACAAATTTCAGAGATCAAAAGTTGTTAATTTTGACAAAATCCAGGTTATCAAATTTTGACTTTATGTATAGTATTTTCGATATCATATAAGATCTCTTCGAAAACCCCTAGGTTCTAAAGATCCGTATTTTCTTCTAAAAGTTTTATAGTTTTACATATTATAAGTTTCACAAGTCTGTGATTAATTTGAGTTATTTTTTATATATTTAGGTTAAGGATTTTTTTTTCTTGAGTCAAATTGATTGAGCACCATTGAACTATATGTTTTTCTGTCAAAATCATGCAGTTTTAGTTATTAAAGCTATATGTCTTGAAGTTATATCATCCCATTTTCTTTATCAGTTTTTTCTGTTATACTTCGTGTTAGTTTCCATATAAATTTTAAAATAATTTTGGGATATATATACAAAAAGTCATGCCGATATTTTCATACAAACTGTTTTAAATCTATATACCAATTTGTGGAAAACCATTTTTTACTATGTAGAGTCTGAATCCATTGATATTGTATATTACTGATTTATTTAGGTCTTCTTAAAATTCTTATATCTTCTTTCTAAGTTTATGCCTTAATCGTAATATAACAATCTGCAGAGTCACTTTTTGCAGTTTTTTGACATAAAGTCTGTTTTATCTCATAGAAATATTGCCATCTCCACTCTCTTTTTGTTACCATTTTCCTGAAATACCCTTTTCTCTCCCTTAACTTTCAATCTTTGTGTGTGGTAAGACCCAAATAACTCTCTTGTAGGCAGAATACTGTTGGACTGTTTAAAAAAAAAAAAAAATCACCACTCTGTGTCTGTTTATTTTAAAAATGTAAACTGTTCACATTTAAAGTAATTATTGATATGTAAGCACTTACTACTGGCATCTTATTAATTTTTTGAAGTTCTGCAGTTACTTGGTTCCTGTCCTCCAATCTTGTTGGCTCTCTGTAATTTGTGGTATTTCTGTAGTGGTATGCTTTGATTCCTTTCTCTTCATTTTTTTAACCTAGTAGAGATTTTTTTCTTGTATATACCATGAGGTTTATATAAAATATCTTATAGTAATAATATCCTAAGTTAGCCAGATAATTCCTTGACTTCAACTACATAGACTATACATCTCATTCTGCCACAAAATGCCATTCACATTTACAATATTTATATTGTATATGTGTTACCCAGTTATTTACAGTTAGAATTTTTTGAATGTATTTGTCTTTTAACACGTATACTGTACTAAAGAGTAAATTACACACTACCATTACAGTAGGGACTTATTATGAATTTGATTATATATATATTTATCTTTATCAGTGAGTGTTATACTTTCATATATTTTCATATTGTTACTTAACATTGTTCTGTTTCAAATTTAAGAATTTCCTTTAGCATTTCTTATGAGGCCAATCTTGTGATGATGAACATCCTCAGCTTTTGTTTTTCTTGGGATGTCTTCATCTCTACATTTCTGCAGCACAGATTTTCCTGGTATAGTATTTTTGTTTGCATCTTTTTTCTATTTTAGTGCTCTGAATACGTCATTCCACTTCCACCTGGATTACAGAAATCCCAGCCACCAGTCCCACCAATAGCCTAGGGGAGGTCTTTTGTATATGATGAGTTTGTTGTTTCTTAATACTTTAAAGATTATCTTGGTCTGACTTTTTAGAGTTTTATTATACTGTGTTTTAGAATATTCGTTTTTGCATTTATCTTGCTTGGCTTCCTGTGACCTTTCAGAATCTGTATGTCTACCCTTCAATATTTTAGACAGTATTACTTTGAATAGATTTCATATTCTTTTATCTTTTCATTATACTCTCATAGCTTGTGTATTTGCACATTTAATGGTATCAAAACGTTATTTTCTTAAAACATTTAATGTTCTATAAAACTTTTGCTATAAAATCTTTGACTATATAAAATCTGCTATAAAACTTTTAATTTTCTTCACTTATTTTCAATCTTATTGTTTTTTGTTCCTCTGGCTAATTTCAAGTTACTTGCCTTTGACTTCACTAATTCTTTCCTCTGCATGATGAATTCTGTTGTTGAAACCCTTAAATTTTTCAGTTCTGTTATTGCAGTCTTTCAATCCAGAATTTCTGTTTAATTATTTTATGGTTTCTATTTCTTTATCAAACATGTACTTTTATTCACACATTATTTTCTTAATTTCATTTGGTTATCTATCTGTATTCTCTTGCATCTCATTGAACTTCTTTGATGATTTGAATACAATTCATCTGTCTCCATTTCTTTGGGTTTGATTATTGGACTTCCATGATTTTCTTTTGGTGGTATCATATTTTTCTGATTCTTTGATGTCTATGAGTCTTAAGATGGCTTTTGTGCCTTTGAGGGAGCAGACTGCTCTCTAAGTTTTTACATACTGGTATTTGTTAAGTCAGAGTCTTTTGTTATATCTGCTGCTAGGATTGCTTCTGGTATCATAGTTGAGTGGGGTTGAATCTCAGCCATGTGGTTAATATTGGATCTAACAAGAAAATTGTAGAAATTAGTGCACCTATTCTCAGGGGCTCTAGTGAGTATAGGTTCTATCTAGACTCTAGGAGGACCTGACTGTCTCTCAAACTTTTGACTGTGGGATTGCTGCTAGGACAAGGATCTGATTCAGTGAAGTCACACTCTTCAGCATACCTGGTTACAAACCTATGGTCTGTAGAGTGTGGTTTCTTCTAAGACTCTGAGAAGACTCCTATTGTGTGACTAGGTGGGTCCCTAAACTGGCGATACTGCTACAGTCTGTGGCTGGCATGGCCTGGGACTGAGATTCTGGATAGTTTCAGGCCGAAAATTGAGAAAAATTTTAGTTCTGTCTGGAGAATCAGATAAGCATATCGTCTGATAGGTTTCTGGGTGAAGAAGCCTACTCTCAGACTGAAGTTTAGAAGGGAAGAAGCCAGTTTTTAGAGCTGTTTCAAGAACCACAATGGAACCATGGTCAGGGCATCTGCTTGTCTGAAGGTACACTCCAGGGCATGCCTTTGCCCTACCAGGCAAAATTACTCTTAATTTAAAGACTGTAAAGGCCAGGATCAAGACCCAGCACCATATGGGCATCTTTTAAGGAGCGAAAGTTGGCAAGCTTGTCAGAGGGACTCAGTTTCCTAGGTGAGAAGGATTATCTGAAGACTACAGCTAACAGGAGGTGGAGCTGAGATTCAGGGCCCCTTCAAGAATATTGGAACATAGAGGCCAGCAAAGATATATTGTGTTCCTCCCAGGGTGAATAACTGCACAGGCAGAATAACTCAAAAGCTGTCTCCCAAGAAAAGATGGAGCCGAGATGTGTTTCTCTGGGCTCTGCTGTTGAATGGAGGCTGGCATGCCTGTCTAGTTGTCACAGATGGGTATCTCTTCCAATTTTTCTCTGCATGTTATAGGCTTGCTCACATGCTGCATCTAAGATGGGTTGGAGTTGAGATTCAAGCCACTTCAGAATCTGCTGTGTGAGAGAGACGGGCAATTCCAAGAACAGGTAATTCCTTATACAGGCAGGAGAGTTCCCTAACAATAGAAATGATGGGCTGGAGCCAGGACGGGACCTCTTTAAGATCTTCTATGAAATACAGACAGGCAAGCCTTCCCAGTGGCAGAGATGAACAAGTCTCCCTCTGAGTCTTTGTGTGAGCAGTACTAAGTTGCGACCTTAGCTGAGGGGGTTGGAGCCAAAGTACAGGTCTACTGTTGAGACTGATGTGGGTAGATAGAGAAATCATTTGCCAAGGAACTACCGTGTGACTCTTTCTAGACTCCAGATGGGTTTGGTGTCAGGCCCTCGGTGAAACGGGTATGTGGCCAAGTACTTTGGGGAAGAGAGTTTTAACCTGAGAGCACAGTCCACAGGCCTGTCACATGTATGCAGTCCTGCCCTCTCAAAAAACTTTCCCAGGGCTTAGGCATCACTGGGGTTTCACGACCGCTTGCCAAATCCCAGGGCTCTGTAAAGACGCTTTTGTCCATGGGTGGTTGTAGAATTCCTGCTCTTACAGGGAGACTTGAGTGGGTGACCTAGTGTTCTGCTGTCTTGCTAATGTTGCTACCTTATCTTGTTATGGTTATGTAATATGAATTTACATTAATTTGAGACTTTTTCTATTTTCTAGTGTGTTTATATAATGCTATAAATTTCCCTTTCAGCAGTCCCTTGGCTATATCCAGAAACTGTTATGTCATATATTTCTGTGTTTAGTTCCATGTGTTTTTAATTTCCCTTGAGGCTTCTTCTTTGACTCATGGATTATCAAGAAATGTGTTCTTTACTTCCCATATATTTACAGATTTTCCTTTTATCGTTCTTGTACGAATTTATGTAGTTTAATCCCAATATGGTCAGAGAGTATACACTGTAGGCCTTCACTTATTCTAAATGTGTCGACGTTTGTTTTATGGTCCTATATTTGGTTCATCTTGATTTATATTCCATGGGAACCTGAAAAATTTGTATTCTATTATTCAGTGGCGCCAATAAGATCTTGTTAATCGATAACACTGGTGAGATCCTCTGTGTTTTTGTTGACATTCTGTCTAGTTCTATCAATCATTTAGAAAAGATGTGGAAGTCTCTACCTATAACTGTAAATATTCCCATGTCTCCTTCTAGTTCCAGTTTTCTACTTCATGCATTTTGCAGCTGTGTTGTCTAGCATGGACAATTAGAACATCTAGATCATCTTCATGGATTAACTCTTTTATCATTGTATAATACTGTATCCCTCTTTTTCGCCATTAGTTTACTTGCTCTAAATTTGATTTTACTTGATGTTAATATAGCCAATCTTATTCTCCTTTAATTTATGTTCACATGATATTTTTCTATCCTTTTACTAGCAACCTGCCTGTGGCATGATATTTGAGGTGAATGTTTATAGATAGCGGGTACTTGGGTTATGTTTTCAATCCACTTTGTCAATCTCTCCTTTATTTTCCTTTTTGAACTTTCCTCATACTCTTCTCTCCTTCAGTAATTCTGCCTCCAACTCACAGCCCTCACCGCTCCTCTCACCCTGAGCAGAATGATTCTCCTCTGGATGTGTGCCTTTCCTGGTCTCTGTGACAGAAATGGTGTTCCCTCTTACACAGGCTGCTCTCATTCTCCTGGTGAGACATGCTTCAGATTTGTGTTATCTGGTCTTGGGAACTTGGTGCATGCTGCTCCCTCTGCCTGGAGTCCTTCCTCTTCCTCATTTGCACCCTGCTCTCCAACTAATGAAACAACTTGGAACCAACATTATCCCAGAGGCTTCTTCTGACCCGTGACAACAGGTCAAGTTCACCGATGAGGAGCTTGATTAATTGTGTCTTCTCTACCAAAATGAGGACTAACTGAGGCAGGAACTATGTCTGTTTTACTTGGCTTTAAATTGCTAGCAATTTGCATAGTACCTGACATACAGTAAATAATAAAGTGAATTTAATAATAAATCAATAAAAGAACAAGTACTAACTTTTAGATATTTCAGCTTCCAGGAATGATAGGAAAATTAGAGAGGGAGCACTTGTGCGATAGTAAGCTATGAAGAACACAGTCGTTCCCAGAAACTAAACCAAACAGTGAAGACCCTGATGATTTATGTGAGTGTAAAAGTGAAAAGGGCTATAAACTCCATTTTCTTTACGCAGGTCAAATGGTGGTCATTTGCTGAGAGTTAGGGTAAGCTGATGTGGAGAGACTAGAGATTCTTTTTTTTTTTTTTTTTTTGTGCTAGGGATCGAACTCAGGCCCTTGTGCTTGGAAGGCAAGCACTCTAACCACTGAGCTAAATCCCCAGCCCCAAGACTAGGGATTCTTAACCGTGCCCCACTGTATCATGAGCTAGATAATTCTTTTTATTCGGGAGGCTTTCCTAAACATGGTCAGATGCTTAGCAACATGCCTGGTACCTCTAGTCACTGCATGTCAGTTGCACAGCAATCTACCCCTAGATGAGACAAAAATTTCGTTTTCCCAGCTATTGCCAAATGTCCTCAGTGGAACGAAACTGCCCCAGGTTGAACACTACTGAGATGGATTTTAAGATGTTAAAAGAATTTAGAAGAAATATTATGAGAAATGAGAGATGCTATGGTTTAGCTCTCAAATGACCCTCCGAGGCTCGTGTGTTTAGAGGCAGGGCTTTCAGAGCATGGCTGCCTTGTGAGGGTTCTAACTTCACCAGTGGATTCATCTATTGACAAGATTATAATTTGATGGCATTGTTGGGAGTTAACAGAAACTTAAGAGGTTGGAGCCTAGATGAAAGGAGGGGATCATGGGCCTGTGCTCCATGGGGATGTGCTCTTGGGGACTATATCTGGTCTCCAGTCCCCACCTCACCCCTGTTTCCCAACTGCCATGAAGTGAACAGCTTTGCTCCACCACATTCTTCCATCCTGACGTTCTGCCTTGCCACAGACCCATAGCAAGGTAGTTAACCAACCATGGACTGAAACCTCTGAAACCATAAGCCACAATGAACCTTTCCTCTTATAAATTGTATTTCTCAGGTATTTGATCACAGTGATGAAAAGCTAACTTGAGAGAGTAACAAAAAGAGGCCGTGTTTGAGGGGGAAAGTGAGTATGACAATAAATGAACTGAATCAGGTCTTGTGTCATGACACTTAGAAACATTTAAGGACCCAACTAACCCAAAAGAGAGTGAATTTATAGCGCACCAATGCATGAGTATGTGTGATTACACTATTTTCTCCAGAAATGCAAAGTAACACGAAGAAGGAGAAGGGCAGATAATGATAATCCAAGTGTGACACATTCACTGGGTAGGTGAAATAGAAGGATAAAGGAACAAGGGCATCAGTCATTTGATCAGGATTTTGCTAGATGTTGGTTATTATAGGAAAGGCAGAGAGAGGTATGTCATAGTTCCCAAACTTTGTTCCCACTACACATGTGGGGGGATTTATGAAATCTCAGTGTTGAGGTCATAACCTCAAGTGATATACTCAGAGTTTCTGGGTATGGTGCTAAAATATCAGCAATTTTAAAAGATGTCTAAAGTGCAGAAACATTGAGAAAGCCTTGGGTTTTTATCACACTGCTCTATATCAGTGTTGCCCAAGTGCAGTCCTATAGCTAGCAGCATCAGCAGCACCTGGGAACTTGATGGAAATGCAAAATTTCAGGTCCCATTCAGACCTGCTGAATCAGAAACTCTCAGGATGAAACTCAGCAGCTAATAGTCTCACAAGACCTCCAGATGGTGTGTGCACAGTCAACTTGAAGAGCATTGCTCCAAAAAGAGAGGGCTTTCTGGTGATATCTTAAATTGTTGCACAGTAGTCGAGTCTGCATTTTGTCTTGCAGTACATGGAATATGGAAAAGTAAATGTCCTCTGATTACTAAGGATCTATCCTTGTAGCCACAAAATATATTGTAATGGATAGCAAGTACAACAGAAATGTGAGTACTGTCCCCTTTGGTACCACATGCACAGGCAGGACATTGTTCTAGGATGCATATTAGACACACATTTTTTGTTTTCTGGTCCCACTTCAAAGATGAGTGTATTGTCCTTTTGTGTCAGAGGAAATGTAAGTAGGAGAGGTTCAGCATTTTCTTTGTTTTACCACACAGAGTTTTCGCTTATTGTTCAGACTCTGAACTAACCCCATGGGATGTGCTCAGTTCGCCTAGAGTCTTGTACAAAGCAGCGTCTCAGTTCTCAGATTTTGTGATCCTAATTTCTAATCAAACTCCTGCCTTGATTTTTCTTTCTGTTGCAAATTTAGGCATGTGGGGTGGGTGTGTGCGTGTGTGTGTGTGTGTGTGCACGTGTGTCTGGCTGCACAGTGAAGATTTCTTAGAAATGCTGGGCTCCTCTAACTTGCCCGAGATTGTTTTTCCTGCCCCTTTGGCTGGGATCAAGCCCTTTTACCCAGCTTCAACAGTACCTTTCTTCACTTTCCTATAGGGAGCAAAACTACTTTTGAAGCCTTTTCATCTCTGGTTACCTAAGGCTACCAAGAAATGACTTTCAATATACTGCAGCAGATTGTCTGAATGCAAATAAATGCAGGGGTTTCTCAAGTAGTATTTAGAAGACAGAGGAGTTTCCATTTGAGGAGAAAAATAGCAATGAATACAGAATCTGCATTCAAAATTCATTTGATGTGAGAATTATTTATTTGCATATGGGCAGTGTGCAGTCTATAAACTAGATTCATAGACCAAAAATGAGTAATGGTCAATTTCTCCAAATAAAAAATTTGAAACAGTTAAAAATTATACTTCCTTGGTTTTGTCTCTGTCCATTATGTTTAAATTATGTCTATCATTTTACCTTTGTAATAAATGTTATTCTCCACAGATCATCATTTTCTTTTGACTTTGATTTAGCACCTAAGTGTGAATTCTATGGGTGTGAGTTTCTAACATGCTGTAGAGTAGCATTTCACTTCCTGGAAGCACAAATGCCTAGCAACCAGAGCTAGGAGAAGCACTAATAATCTGGAAGGATATAAAACAGGTCTCTGAATCAACAAAGATACTTCAATATATCTGTTGTAGAATAGTGGTTCTTAACATTTTCAAGTTAAACCAAAGAGTAGCTGCAGCCCTCCTAACTATCCTTAGGGATAGTTTCTTATGTATTTGGCAACCAAGAAAACACGTAGTGCTTCCTATGCAAACTGGTAAGCATTTGAAATGAGTATTACACAAATTGTACTTCCTGTTATCTTCTCTAACATCCTATGAGGTGAGTATTATTTAAAAGCTCATAAGACATATGAGTAAAATAAGTCACAGAGTTTAGGTTACTTAACCAAGGCCACCCAGCTAGAAAGTGAGAGACTTGAGATTTGAACCCATATAGTTTGGCACTGGGGTCTGTGTATTCACTGTGTTGTACTTTCTTTTACTCATCAATAAAATAGACTAAGCTTTGTGTGATTGCCTGCATCTATAATCCCAGAGGCTAGGGAGGCTGAAGCAAGAGCATGGTAGGTTCAAGCCCAGTATGAACAATTTAGCAAGACCCTGTCTCAAAATAAAACATTAACAAAGGTCTAAGGCTGCAGCTCAGGGCTAAGGCCCTGGCTTTAATTCGCAGTACACACAGACACACACACACACACGCACGCACGCACCATAAATAAAGCAGACTACATACTAGTTAGTATATTCAAAGTAAGTAATATTTTAAGACTGTACATCTGAAAAATAGTAACCTATGTCTTATGAACTATTTTGCACAGAGTTTCAAAGGACTAGTAATTCCCTCTCTTCCCCAACATTGGCTAGAAGCCACTGCTCTAAAACTTAGAATTGTTGCTTTTAGGAAAATTTCTTAGGCCTAATGTAGGCCTATGTACTTTACATTTTGACACATTTATAATAAGCTTGGCTACCTGGTTTTATTCCCCACTGGAATAGAAGCAGAGTATCTCTGTGGTTGAAAACTGAATGCCTTGGTTTAAACCCTGGCACTGACACTGTTTATCTGGGTTGCCTTACTCAGGTTACTCCAGCTTCCTAAGTCTTGGCCTTCTACATATAAAAGGGCCATAACATGGCTATTGTGTGTGTTACAATGATTGTATGAGTTTGTTTTGGTGTACGGTGAATCTCCAGTGATGTCAAGTGGTAACTGTCATGTAGGTGTACGGCGAGAGGCGTAGTGACGATTGATGATGGGGACCATAAAGCCATTCAGGTGATCATTACTAGCCTGACGACTGGATATCCAAATGTCAAAATCAATGATCCTTTTTGATTTTTTGCTTATGTTTTAAGTCTGGAAATATTCTTACTTAGAAACTTGCATGGGAAATGCTTATAAATATTTTTAATGGTGCCATTTTACAAAATGATGAACTAAGAATTTTTGAAAGGTTCTTGGATCTATTTTTGACAATGATATAGAAAATAGAAAAGAAATGTGTGTCGTTACTCTGAAACATAAGGAGAAAGTATGTTTTTCTCACATCCCGTAACTGCCAGAGTGACTATTGTATCCACTGTCTGCAACTTCTTCACCTTACCCCCAGGTGGTATGTCAGACTATTTCTTTGGCAGTCTCCCAACATAAAGTTTGGAATGCCAAATGAGGCCACATATAAAAGACAGAGGATCATATCAGATCAGTTTGTAGGTTAAAGATGAAATACAATATCTAGTATCATTTATTGCAGATCAAATGTATTTTCAGAGAAGAGATTGCAGGAATTATTGAAATATAAATTCTCAGTTAAGAATAGAATCAGCACTGATCACACATCAATGTCTTTTTTAATGCTAGAGTTCCTTTAAAAATGCCCTTCTCTTCATGATTATGTAAAAGGCACACTTTGTAGAATGTAATCTTTAATGAATCATAAATATAGTTCCCATGCCTCCAGCAGCATTTGGCAAAACAGTCTAGGAAGAAAGATACAAATTCATGAATAAGCTTTTAAAGCCTTCATTATATATGTGTTGTGTTTAAAATCTTGATTACTCTACCATTTATATTAGCACACCAATAAGCTGCTTCTGTGTCCCGCTTCCTTTTCCAATCACTTTTAAAACAGAATTTTCCAATGATTTTTAAAACAGAAACTACAGAACTGAGCTTTACATGGAGAGTCAAACAATCCTACCTATTGAGGATAATGTGATTTTATTTTAAAACTTATTTAATAAGATGGTAAGGGACAGAATTCTGTAACTGAAGACCAGGGGCCCATCAAAGTGAAAAAAGTTTATCTCCAATTCTAAGAAGTGATTGGCTTCATTTTGGTTTCATAATTGTGCTGTCAGCGAGGAAAGATGAACCTTTTCCTTCCCAGGGCAAGTAGGAAAGTGTATTGTTCAGAAATAAGAAGAAAAATTGCTTTATTCTCAGATTCCCTTTTTTTTGGTACCATTGAAGACATAAAATGTAGTCTGCACACATAAACTCGAGAATTCTGTCCTCGTTCCTCAGTGTCTTTCCTTTACTCTCCTTGAACTGCAGCTTCCTATTGACCAGTCGCTGGCCCCTGGACATACAGTGAATGTGAAGAATGTCTCTGAAGCAGAGTATGGGCACTAATTTGACTGGTGGAGAGGGCACAGAAGCCAGCTAAGGCAGCTTGTGCCTGTAATCCCAGCACTCAGTAGGCTGAGGCAGGAGAATTGCCACAAGTTCGAGGCCAGCCTGGGCTACATAGTGAGTTCAAGGCCAGGCTGAACCACAGGGAGAGACCCTGTCTCAAAGAACCAGAAAAAAACAGTGGTGCGGGGCATAGACAGAAGAGATCATGGAGCTAACAGTCTAGAAGGATTTCATGAAGACAGTTTGAGCTGAATCTGTGGGATCCGTGCAATTTAAACAATTGTGGGAACTTACATTCAGTGAAAATATTTTGAAATAAAAGACCAGTGATAAGAGAGGGTTTAGAGAAAAATGATCAACAAATAATTGTAGTACTTAAATATTCTATTCTTCATTTTAGTTATTTTCCACTGTATCAGGTACCAAGTAAAAGCCATTTTAAGATCAGTTTTATTGAAACCTTGAACAAAATAAACATTAATCTTTGACCCTGTGCTGCAGTGTCTAATCATGGCTTCTTGATGGCCGTCACAAAGATGCTCTTCAAGGCCCATAGTACTTTCTTCTTTTTTCTTTTCCTTTCTTTGAATATAATTTATTAAAAAAGTTGCGGGGAGAAGCTAGACAGATACCCTCGAGGGATACGCAGGTGGGTACCCCTCAAGGCCAATATTCTTATCTGTTTGACTTTAGTTCAATCCTCTCAGAAAGCCTTCAAAAGTGAGGAAATCCTAGAACAACAATGGCGAACCTTTGAGAGACTGAATGCCAAACTGCAACCCAGAAAACGCCAACACTGCAATTACAGCTGAATCCTGAGGTTTTTAGTTTAGAAAAAACAACTTACACTAATATCTTTTGTCTTAAAAGAAAAACACAATAACACAGTGCCATAGGTTCACCACCACTGTCCTAGAAGTCCCCATCTGCAACAGTCTTAATCTCTTATATAGCACACAGAATAGAAATTCTTTAGAAATCTTGACGTTTGAGAACAGATGGGTACATGCTGTAGGTCTGAGACAAAAAAAATGATTCAGGATTAAGACTACAGATAGTAAGAGTTCGCAGAAAGCTCAATATTTTATAAGTCTTACTGTACTCTGAAACTTTAAAGTAGGGACTAGAAATAGTGGTTACCAGCAAACGTGGCTGGATGTGTGTACATGTGCATATGTGTAAGTTATTTCTTCTTGAGTGTATTACATGCTTTCTAAATAACTATTGTAACACCATGTTAAATTTTTCTTAGTCTATTTCCTGCCGCTTCATATATTTACTTTATTACTTAAATCCTAAAGACACTTTAGGAAGCTTAAAGAGTCTGTGCAACCCAGCTGGTTTATTTAAGATAATTAAATATATTTTTGCAAATATTTAAGAAAGAAATTCCATACCACACAAATTCATCTGTAAACAAGACTATCCAACTTATTTTACAAGGCTGCCAGGACCTTGTAAGGGATAGTAAAAGACACAAAAAATTATATTCCCAAATGACTGATGAGTGCAAAAATGCTAATCAAAATATTAGCAAATTGAGTCCAGCAATATGTAAAATTGATATACTATCATGATCACGTTGAATTTATTCCAGAAATGTAAAATCGCTTAAATAGTAAAAAAATCTTTCAGTGTCATTTGTTATATAAATAAAAAAGCAATTATTTTAATGGATTAACAAATTACTTAATAAAAGTCAACATCTATTCATTACAAAAATTGTTCACAAATTATAAATAGAAGAAAACTTCTGTAATATGATAAATGTTATCTACAAAAATGTATAGTAAAAAATATACTTAAATGGTGAAACATTGAAGTATTTTTCTTTGCAATCAGGAAGAAAGCAAGGATATCTGCAATCACCACTTCTCTGGCGGGCGGGGGGATGCTGGGGATCAAACTCAGGTCCTTGCACTTGCCAGACAAGTGCTCTGCCACTGAGCCAAATCCCCAGCCCCACCACTTCTGTCAGTATTGTACTAGAGACACTAGCCAGTGAAATATTACAGCAAAAGATATTATAAGGCAATACAAAAGCAAAAATAATCTACAGGAAAGTAATTAAGATTAACCTATAGTCAATTTTAAAAAGTAGTTGTATTTCTGTACTCTAGCAATAAGTAGTTAAGGATGGTGGTGTTTAATAGAAATATATCAGTTAAAATAGTACTTAATAGGACTGATACATCAAATACTCAAAAGTATATCTAACGAAAGGTAAGTGAGACTTTGGGGAAAAATGGAAATAGTAGGCTTATAAACAATTCCTTTTCTTCTCTGGGGATGTAAAAAAAGAAAAGAAACGAAGTTATCATAGTCAAACCCTTTGACAATACGCAAATACTCCCTCTCCTGGTAAACATGCTAATAGTGCTTAGTAGTAGAAAGAAGAATGGGAGTCTTTCTCTGATAGAGTGCTTGTAGCATTTTTTACCTACCATATGGAGCCAGACCATATGGCCTATCTAGATATTGTCACATAAGCTACACAATGTAAAATGCAGTTGACCTCTAACCAAAATGGTTTCTCCTCTATAAGGAACACTCACTAGGCAGTGCTTAACACTGAATGTTTAGTTCATCCTAGATTCATCCTAGAGATGCAAGGAAAGTTCAACATACACAGATCAATAAATGTAATACATAACGTCAATAGAAGTAAGGACAAAAATTATATGGTCATCTTAATAGGTGTAGAAGAAGTCTTTGACAAAATCCAACACCCATTCATGATTTTAAAAAATAATCTGAAGAAAATGGGTATAGAAAGAATTTATCTCAGTCTGATAAAAGTCATTTATGAGAAACCTACTGCCAACATCATATTAAGTAGGGAAAAACTGAAAATATTTCCTCTAAAATAAGGAACAAGAGTGTCCACTGTCACTGTTCAATATAATATTTGAAACTAGTCAGAGTAATCAGGCAAGAGAAGGAAATAAAAAGGATACATATAGAAAAGGAAGATGTTAAACTATCCTTATTCTCAGATGACATGATTCTTTACACAGAAGACCCAAAACAACTCACCACAAGATTCCTAGAACTAATAAACAAATTTAGTTAGCAAAGTAGCCGGCTACAAAATCAACACACAAAAATCAATAGTGTTCCTGTACACCAGTAGTGAATCCACCCAGAAAGAAATTAGAAAAACAATAGCATTCACATTAACTTCAAGAAAAATGACTTAAGAACTAATCTAACAAAAGAAGTACTGTAGAGACCTCTGTAACGAAAACTATAGTAATCCAAAAAGGGAGGTCTAAGGGGATATCAGGAAATGGAACAATATCCCCTGTTTCTGGATAGACAGAACCAATATTGTCAGAATGGCCATACTACCAAAACTAATATATAGATTTAATGTAACCCCAATCAAAATTCCAACAGTATTCTTCACAGAATTACAGAAAACAATTCTAAATCCATACAGAACCAGAAGAGACTCAGAATAGCAAAAGCAATCCTGGGTAACAAGTACAAAGTAGGAGGCATCACAATCCTGGATTACAAGTTATATTACAAAGCTACAGTGATAAAACAGCATGGTACTGGCACAAAAACTAACGTGGATCAATGAAACGGAACAGAGGATGAAGAAAAAACCCAGGCACATTCGGCTACCTGATCTGTGACAAAGGAGCCAAAAATTTACACTGGTGGAAAGATAACCACTTTAACAAAAAAGGAAAGCTAGATATACACGTGCAGAAGATTGAATCTAGACCCATATCCCCTACCGTGTACCAGACTAAAAGGAGACTCTATCCTGTCTCCTTTTATAGACTCCATATCTAGAAAATTCAAAATCAGATAAAAACTGAAGTATTTAAAGAGTAAATATTTAGGATGTAATTTACAAAAAATAAATAGACACCTTAAGACCAACTCAGGAGAGTGAGGGGGAGAAAAGTGTCATAATGCCAAGGAGCTCTGGGGTCAGAAGGTGGGTCATAAAGAGATATAGTCTATTTCTTGACCTGGATTGGTGGTTGTGTGTCTACTGTGTAATAATTCATTAATCTGTATGTGCATGTTTCATTCAATTTCTATGTAATATTATTACTTGATACTGTTTAAAAGGGGGAAAAAGGTTGTTAAGGATCTGGATAATACATCAGCAGTCATTTTCTCCAGCTAGAAAAATATTTTGCAGAAACCTTGCTTAATATAATGTAAGAATTCTCAACTTTGGCACTATTGACATTTGGGCTGAATAAGTCTTTGTTGTAGGTGATTGTCTTATGTGTCACGGGATGTCTTACAGCATCCCCCGCCTCTATTCGGTAGACACAAGTAACACTCCCTCCTCAAATCATAAGGACCACTTAAGAATTGCTGATTTAAAGGAATTAACACTTGGGGGAACTGCTTTTTATGCTCTGGTTATGTATTTTTTAGAGCAGCGTTCTCGAAGTTTCTTTTTATCCTCCCTTCGTGCTTTTTATTTAAAGCCTTTCAACATTCTATTTCAGTTTTCTCTGGTAATTTATTTTAAAATCCCCTGGGATGAATTTTCTTTAATTTGTTTTCTTGGTACATGGACCCATGTGGATATACAGAAGCAGTCAAATTGTTCTTGCAAGGATTGGTAACATTGCTCAAGTAGAGATATTTTGAAATAGAATGCAAGTACAGTGTGAACTAGCAGATATTGAGAGACTCTAACCTCAGTTTTTATTAAACAGATTGTGAAGAAACCTCAGGGATTTACCCATCACTAATTGTGATGAAGAATGCAAAAACCAAGTGAACAGTCTCCCTCATTCACAGCAGCCTCCCGCCCCACCGGGCTCCCTTTCCCCAGCCCTTCCATGCTTTCTCTTCCCTCCACGTTAACAAAGCCAGAGCTGGCAGTCATAACTCAACCAGTCATTTCAATTACAGTTTTCAACGAGCCACATCAAGAAGTAAAGTAAAGGGTAAAACCGCGCTAGTCTGTGGCATTTTTATTGCCTTATTTTGAGTCATAACCAGTAACTGGAGTCTGTATACTTCGCTGAACTTCCTAAAGCATGCTCATTTACAGCACATTCAGTGTGCATTTTGAGGAAAATGACTAACCAGTTTGCTAACTTTGTACGTTTTAATTGGTTGACAATTTCCAAACACATCTGTGGGACAAACAATGATAAGCCACCCCCTGCCAACAAGAGATACAAACAGAATTTCAATTGAATTGCACACATTTCTTGTTATTTTGGATGAAAGCAAGACTAATGTTGTCCTCTTTAAGAACTGACTCTCTTCCAAATTTGTGCCTTCTAACAGTGGCCTATCTCTTACCCACTCTTCCTCCAAATCTTCTTACACAGGTGCAGTTAGATGACGCCAGCATAGCTCCACTGGACCGACAGTCATTCACGGTATGTGACTCCAGTGTATCGGGCTGATAGCTCGGTATTCCTTCCTGGACCATTTCTCTTCATTTTACTCTCAAGGCAGCCTGCTCTCAGCTCTGACCACAATCCTTGAGACACTTGGTCAGTCTGGTTACCTTGTACATGATGCCAAATCCCAGCTCTAGGTTGACCTGGCTCTCCCCAGCCAAGCAAGAGGCCTTCTTTTCCTTTACACGTGGTTCAGGACAAACCTGTGGGACATTCTTCGGAGGTGATGCGCCCCTAGTTTTGTAGTCTGTCATAGCATTCCTAGAGCTTTTCTGTTTCTTGGGTGTCTGTTTTTCCACTGACTCATTTCAAAATAATAATACAAGATATAATCGTAATGGACTTTTATAAAGCATACTATGTGTCAGAAATGTTGTAAGTATTTTAATCGTCACACAGCCCTGTGAGGCAAGTTCTCTTGATATCACAATCTTGGACATAAGAAAATTTAGGCACAGATAGGTTAAGTAAGTCCCTATAGGTCCGGAGCTCAGAATGATGGAGTCCATGTTTCAGTACTCGAAGTCTAGCTCTAGGTAGAAGTTTGTGAGAACCAGAATCCTGGTATGGGGGCCTCTACTGTCACATGTCCAGGTAAGTCTCCTCTAAGCTACTATGGCTTGCTAGATATTCCCAGGAGTCCTTGTCATATACTCTTTGATACTAGTACTATCCATCTCTTGGGTTTTTATGACCTAATATATTATGATCCTCTGAGGAGAGGAGGGGAAACAGCATCTTCTGAATCTTGGTGTTCCTCCACCAGGACTCAAACATGCAGAAAGATGCCAGGAAATGACACTAAGCCTCTTTTCAAAATTGCTGCAAACTGCTGGCACATTAAAAACTCAATTTATATTAGTATATTCTCAAACCATGAATGATCTACCAGAAGAATATTTTTGGTCAGAATGTATCCTTCCCTCTCTTCCCATGTTGCAATTCATTCAAGTTTGCCGTTTTCTTTTTTCCCATCTCTCTCTTTTCCTACTCCTTCTCTTTCCAGTCCTCTGCTTCTCCCCCTTCTTCTCCTTGCTCAAGTCTCCCTCACTGCATTCGCCTCCCTTGTTTCCTGCAATATATTTTTCATTGACTTCAAATGCCTACAGAATCAACACTGGCACCTGAATGACTCAGAGCCATGCTTCCCAAAGTATATTTTACAGATTGTCAATAGTTGTGTGAAGAAAGATCAGGGGTGGTGGGGATACGGGTCTGTGAAAAAATAATTTGAGGAAAGCAGGGTTAAACAAATACAGATCTATAGTAAAGCAATCAACAAGCCTGAAGCTATTACTAGGCTAATGTGCATTTTGAATCTTCAGGAAGAGGAGACAACCTGGAGAATTTTCCAAGTTTATATAACTACACACTCTAACAGTAGACTGCAGGATTGCTAGAGTAAAAGTAAACAGATTCAAATTAAAAGCTTAAAGCCAGGCATGGCAGCCTACACGTACTCCCAGCACTCTGGGAGGCTGAGGCAAGGGAATTATAAATTCAAGTCCAGTCTGAAGAACTTAACATCTTAGCGAGACCCTGTCTCAAAAATCTAAAAAGGGACTGGAGATCCAGCTCCGTGCCAGGGTTTGATACTCAGTAACGAAAAGTGAAACTAAAGAAATTGAAGATTTACTTTGTTTCATAGTCACTGAGGCTCTGGTTTGAATTTTGCTCTTCCATGAAATGACTACATGACTTTGGACAAGTCATTGAACTATTACAAGAATAATCACACCTCACAGGGTTACTATAATAAGTGCTTACATTAATAAATAATTTTTAAATTTTTAGTTATTTATTTCTACTCTATTTTTAAATATTTTTTATTAACTGTGCAAGACAAAAAAAAAAAAGAACAGTGTTTGTCTATGAAACAAAGAGCTCATAGAAGAGCGTGGGTTACTAAATCTTTCCTGGCAGATTAATTTCTGCAATGGCTGAGCTGGTAGGAAGCCACCTTTCTACGATTAACTTAGGTCAGCGTGTCTGGACCACTTACATTTGTTGAGAGCCAAAAACAATAGAGATCTCGCCACTTAGGACTGCACTCACAGTTTCCCGACTAGTCTCTCAAACCCCCAAATTATGTTGACCAGCCTTTACCTGGAACTAATAAGAAGAAACACTAAAACAGGTTTATATACTTAGATATGACTCAGGGTGTTCCATAAGTTAAAATTTTAAGGGGTTTCAAGATAACCACCCTGAAAAAATAGTTTTGTCATCCCCTGAAGAAGGAAGAGACGCTCTTGGTGTGCCTACAGCCCACTCTATGTGACTGCAGAACAGACTTGTGTAGTTTGGGGAGCAGTAAATTTTTGCACTTCCACTTTATAAATCTTTTTTTGTTTGGTAACTGTCATATGTTTATCAGCATTTTAGACTTGCAGACTTCTCTAAACATTTTTGATCTTAACATATTATTGAGAGAGAGAGGTAGAAACCTTAAATCATTTTCTCTCATGGTAGAGATAAAATCGGGACTTCATTAAAAAAAAAAAAAAAAAAAAAAACTTGGGTGTCCATGATGAAAAAAGAACTGGACCTAAGGGTCTGTGTTAGCTTTCTATCACTGTAACAAAATACCCGAGATAATCAACTTACAAGAACAAAAGGCTTATTTTGGCTAATGGTTTTAGAGACTTAGGGCAATGGTTGCTTGGCTCTGTTGCTTTGGGCCTATGGCGACACAATACATTATGGCAGCAGTGTGTAGTGGAGGAGGTGTGTTTACCTGATGGTGGCCAGGAAGTAGCGGTTAGGGGGAGAAAGGCACTAACCTAGTATCTCCTTTAAGGGCATAACCCCGATGACCCTAGCCTCACTTTTTAAACCCCCCCACCCCGACTTCTCAAAGGTTCCATGGCTTTCATGACCTCCCCATAGCGCCAAAGCTGGCAACCAAGCGTGGTGGGGACATGTGAGGTCCAAATCATAGCAGGTTCCCATCTGAGGATCGCATATTATGCTGATAAAAGATCTCCATACATATTCTACAATTTTATTTTAGATTAGTCTATCTTTTTCTGTCCAGAGACAGATTTTAATGTCCACTTTCAAAGGATCGTTGACTTGTTTTGTTTTGTTTTTTAATTTTCAAAGGTTTGAATCAGTTTTCTTTTGTGCGTTAGACATCCCACGTGTATGAGAACACCTTCAATATGACAGTGCAAGACTGAATAAGAGCAAGAGAGAGCACGTCTCAGTCAGGTCATTCTTAAAGGGGAGGCTTTGTGAACTTCTCATTCACCTGGCACCCTAAACTCAATGTGTCCAACATGGTGCCTTAATAAAAGAGACCAAAATCTTTGAGTGTGGTAAGAAGTGCCAGCAGGCAGAAGGCTGCTGCTGTGTGAACGTGATGGCAATGACGAAAACGTAAAGCGGCAGTTAATATTTGGTTCCTTGGTCCCTTGAGAACCAAGTTGTCTTTTCCTCCAGGAACTGGCAAACTTTTCCTATAAAGGCCAGATAGTAACTATTTCAGATTCTGCGGATCACACAGTTTGTGTTGCAATTACTCGGCTTTACCCTGGTAGCACAAAAGCAGCCATAGATAAAACTTTAGTTAATGACTGAAACTTTCATTTGTCAAAAATTATTATTGTTTTGACTTTTAAAATACCATTTAAAAAGGTAAAAACTCTTCTTGGCTGGCCCTTAAACCATATAAAAAGAGCAGCAGCCTGGACTTGGCCTATGTGCCATGATGCCCCGACCCCTGCTGAATACTCGCTGCTCAGAATGTGGTCCACAGATCAGCAGCATTGACTTTACCTGCTACTTACTAGAAATCTGGACACTCAAGTTCCTCTACAAACATTTTCTATCAGGATCAGAATTTTAACAGGATTCCTAGGTGATCTGTATGTTTATTAAAAGTTCGAGAAGCACTAGTCTAAGCAGTAGTTTAGATTGTCCCTGAACAGCATAACCCAGACTCGGTGGCCCACCAGAATATCACAAGTAACCCTTGAACTGCTCCATGCACAGAATACACCACAGAACAATTAAATCAGAATTACAAGGACTAAGATTTGGGCATCTTTTTTTTCTGAAGGTGCTACAGTAATTCCCATATACAGCCACAGTTGAGAAACACCGCTCTTATAATACGAATACGCTCTCTGAGCCCACGTTCGAATTTAATTTTCATTGTAACAGTATTAAGAGGTGGGACCTTTAAGAGGTGATTAATTTTTTAGGGCTCTACCCCCATTAATGGATTAATGCCATTACTGTGGGAGCAGGTTAGTTATGATGCGAATGGTCTTCTGACTGAAAAAGAATGAGTTTGGCCTGATTTCCTGTCCCAATCCTGTGCATGCTGTCTTTCCCTTCCATCACGTTATGACCCAGCATGAAGACCTACACTATGTACAGGTTTTATGAACTCAGACTTCCCAATCTCCAACACAGTGAACCAAATAGACTTTGATTTTTTGTAAATGACCAGTCCTTGGTATTTTGTCACAGTAGCAGTAACCAGAGTAAGAAAACTGCTCTGGAGACTTAGTTTTACTGTACTAAGCACACTTAACATAAAAGCTACTCTTTTAACAATTGTCTAACTGTGCAATACAATATTGGCAATTATATGAGTGACATAAATCAGGTGTGTAAAATGTAATCATCTTGCATAGATGAAACATTATACCTGTTTTATTTATTTATTTTATTTTATTTTAAACTAAGAACATGTATTGGTACATTTTACATATAATGGTTACATTTGTCACATTTATTTTGTACCTGTACATGATGCATCTTGGTTCTCCCCCCTCTCCCCTGCCCCTCCCGTCTGTTCCTTCCCTCCCTAATTAGAGCAGGTTTATTCTTAATTTTCCATATTTTCCCTTTCCCTTTTCTTTCCTTTGCTGCCTTTCTGCTTTTCCCCTTCTTTCTTTCTAGTACTCCTCTCCTTTGTATATTATCTTCCTTTTATATAATATCTATTACACCTCTTTGTCCTTATTTACAGTTATGATTTCTCATATCAGAGAGACAATTCGATGTGTACTCATGAGTGTCTGATTTATTTCACTTAAAAATATGTTCTCAAGGAACATCCATTTATATATGAATGACTCTAGTTTGTCCTTTTTTATGACTGTGTAGTACTCCATTGTGTAGAAAAACCACATTTTCTTTAGCCATTCATTGGTTGTTGGGCATTTAGGTTGTTTCCAAGACTTAGCTATTACAAATTGTGTTGCTATGAACATGGTCGTGCATACATCCCTATGGTATGACGATGTCAATTCTTCTGGGAAGATCCCCAGTAGGGGAATAGCTGGGTCAAATGGAACCTCCAGTTGTAGTTTTTTTGAGGAATCTCCATATTGATTTCCACAGTGGCTGGACCAGTCTGCATTCCCACCAACAGGGGAGGAGGGTTCCTTTTTCCCCACAGCCCC
>PVJO010022587.1:0-28682 GCA_004026905.1 Hystrix cristata | reverse complement strand
GCCAGCTTTTTTTTTGTGTGTGTGTATTCGGTGTCTTAGTTAGATTTTTCTAGAACCAATGGTTACAAGAGAGCAGATTTAATAGAGGACATTCATAAGTCACAATATTAACCCATAAGCCAAATGCAGGAAGTGCCAAATGTCCACCTAGGCACTGGAGACCCAAAGGATCCAATCAAGGGCTGGGAGCCCACAGCACTGTCCCATGTACGTCTGTGTCTGCAGATGACGGCTGAAGAAATCTTCACTGGAACCAGGATACGATACTCACAGCAGAGATGACAACCAGAGCTCCTCCGAAGCAACAGCAGCCACCCTTGACGACAGCAAGACCCCGAGATCCTTTCTCGACGAGGACAGCCGAGTTCCTTTCGGGAGAGCTTCTCCTGGGAAACAGCCCACCAACTAGCTTTGGCTCCCACTCTGCTTTATGTTGCATCAGCAACAATCCTCAGTGGATCCTCTACACCCAGCATCACACCAACTCAGTCCAGCTGGGTGTTCTGGCTCAAGTTGACCACATTAAATCCACCACACCAGGAACTGAACTCGGTGCTGTACCGCTTGAACTAAATCCCCAACCCCATAGAATGCTTTCTTTCTGGAAGTATAATTTACAGGCAGTGAAGCTTGGTGAATTTTATGTGTACCCACACGTACTCCAACCCAGATAAAACAGAAAATATTCCACACCTCTAGCAAGTTTCCTAGCACCTCTTTCTGGTCTCGCAGCTCTTCCAGGTCACCACTGCCCTGATATCTGTCATTTCTTTGGTGAGCGCTCTAGTTTTTCTTTCTGACAGCTGGCAAAGGAAGCTGGCCCATTCTTCCCCTGGCCAGCAGGAAGGGGCTGGTCTGGGCGTTGTGTGGAGAATGCTGGTTCTCCTGGGCTGTCTCTCAGAACAGAACTTTTATTGGGCAAGCTCATTGTACTGCTGCTCTTTGTTGGTTTGAGTTTTCCCCTATATTGAAAAGTCTGACACTCAAATGCTGAGGGAGTTAGGACTGAAGTAGGTCAATTTGGCCTGTTTTTGTTCCAGGTCTTGGGCTGCCTTTGGCAGTGGCAAGTGATTTCTCAAAGTAGCCCATCCTACTTATCAACGACGAGGTGTTTCGAATGCTTCCCTCAGTCCACATCCTGCCACAAAATGCTCTCATCTTAGCTAAAGTCTATGGCGAGCATGAGCGATGCGGGTTTTGGATGGAATATATGCTTTGGCTTGACCAACTCCACTGGGAACAGCTAAGTACTAAGATTTAAAGGCTACAGTGCTTGCATTTTGTTCTGCAGTTTTCTTTAAAATTTCATGAACTCAGTGGTGCTAGAGTTTGAGTGCACTGCCTGGAAGTTCATGTGTTGAAAACTGGGTCCCCCATACAATAGCATTTGAGAAGTGGGACCTGTAGGAAGTGACCAAGTCATGAGCACCAGCTTTGGGCTAATGGGTTTTAGCCAAGGAGTGGTTTTGTTTTAAAAGCAAGCTCTCTTGGCCTTGCTGGCTCAATTTTGCCCTGTGATGCCCTTTACCATGTTATGGCCCAGCAGGAAAGCCCTCACCTTATCCCAGTGCCGGTGCCAGGCTATTGGACTTTCCAGCCTCCAGAGCCATGAGCAAACTAAGCCTCACTTTACAAATTTCCCAGTCTCGGGTATTCAGTCACAGCAACAGAAAATAGCCCTGGGTGAAGGGCTGGGCTTTGTGTAACGTCTCTTGGCCATCCGTAAGTTGGGACACATGAGACCCTGGCAGAAGTGGTCCAGCTCAGCAGAAGCTGAAGTTGTGGCAGCCCAATCCTGGTAGGATGTGATAAAAGCTGTTGGAGGAAGAATAAGACTCAACCTAGAAGCCTGAATGTGAACTCTTTTGTTGGGTCACAGAATAGAAATTTGGGGAAGTAAAACATTTTTGCCTCATGAGTGTTTTGTGTTATTGCGGAGTCATTAATTTATTTCTAGATCAGGTACAGGCTTTCTAGTGGGAGCAGATCCCTCTTCTTGAATGTATAGGATGGTAGCCAGGACCAGGGATGTCATGCCGCTGTCTGAGTTGGCAGTTTTGGGTTATGTTCCCATGTGGTCTGTGCTGTGTGGCCCTTCCGGTGAGGGGCTGGACAGTTAGCAGAGCTTCACTCGATTTCTCTGATCAGCCATTGTGAGCGTCCTCTGTGGTGTCGTATGTAGGCTGGTTTCCCAGTGGACTTCGGATGGTCAGTTGCTTTCTGTTACTTTTTGGAAGGAGCAGACTTTAATTGGGGGTCAAGGAAGGTACAAATGTTAGAAGGAGGAGGACTCGACTTTGCGGCCCTCCTCCCTTTCTAGGAGGTCTGTTCACTCCAGGCAATCCACATGATTATTTAAAGTTATTTTTGTTAAACATCTGTGGAAAAAGTGCGGGTGGTCATACGAGCAGAGACAGGGATATGGCAAACCAGGGCAGCGTTCTCTATGATTGGAATTGTGCTTACACTTTGCTTTTGGATGCAGGCCACTTGGGCTGTGTTCACAAAGAGCTGGCAAGCTCTCCAGGTCTCTGTCCTGCTCAACTCTCCTGCTTTTTGGCTGCACAACTTGCTGTCTTTGTCCTCCTTCCAGCTCTGGAAATGCGAGGAATCCTCATACCTGCTGGCAACTCCCACTCTATTAGTTAGCTTTTCCAGAACCAATGGCTGTAAGAGAGCAGATTTAATACAGGACATTCATAAGTTACAATATTTACCCACAAGCCAAATGCAGGAAGTGCCGAATGTTTATCTGTACACTGGAGACCCAAGAGATCCAATCAATCAAGGGCTAGGAGCCCACAGCACTGTCCTGTGTACCTCCATGTCTACAGATGACAGGTGAAGAAATCTTTACCGGAACCAGAATACGATGATCGCAGCAGAGATGACAACCAGAGCTCCTCCGAAGCAACAGCAGCCATCCTCGACAACAGCAAGGCCCCGAGCTCCTTCCTCGACGAGAACGGCCGAGTTCCTTTCAGGAGAACCAGACACAGCAGAGCTTCTCCTGGGAAACGGCCTGCAACCACCTTCTGCTCCCATTTTCCTTCATGTTGCGTGAGCAACAGTCCTCAGGTGGATCCTCTATGTCCGAAACCACACAACTCAGTCCAGCTGGGCATTCTGGCTCAAGTTGGCAACAATACTAAGTCCATCACACCCACTCTGTTCTCTTAGTCATCTGCCACCCTGGGGCAAAGGTTGTGACGCATAGTTTGGGATGGCAGTGGAACATACTATGTATTTGCTATCTAGTGTGATTTTAAAGGTTGAATTAATAGGCCATTCCTGATTATGTCAGGTGCTCCCAGCATCAGAATGTAGCCACATCTGCAGGGTGTTGAGGGACAGAGCAACTTATTTTAGGTAGATGCCCGTGTCTGGGGGCACTGACCATTTTCCACGAAAGTATTGCCAAGATACTATAATCATCTTCTGATGAACTCCACGGATGACTATGGAGATTATTAGGTTAAGAGGCAAAACCCCAAAATGCAGTAAATACTTGAGAGAAGGCTTGAGAGAAAATTCAAGTTTCTCCCCAAATCACACCATCTATGGCAGAAACTCCCATTTGCCTGACCCAATCCACCCCTTATTGATTGGTTTGGTGGCGACAATGCTGTTAGGTGTGTCCAGCGCCCCCTGCAGGCCTGGTGCCTGGTAGAGTTCCAGCAGTGAGCCGGAAGCAGAGGCCACGGGGTGAACGGTGTTCTTGGGAAGCTGGACAAAAGGGGTTGGGGGTCAACCCTCTTCTCTTCTTCCCGCATGAAGGGAATTCCAAGGACCGAGGAAACTTACGGTCTAGGAGGGGCTCCGGGTCTACAAGTCCCTAGTCCCTGAAGTCTCCTCACTGTCACAGAAGGGTAAAGCCAGAGGAGGACACGACTAGGAGGATGTGTCTGGCTGAGTAAAGGTGATAATTTAGTCCCATTCCTGATTTGCTATGCTATGCATAATTAGGAATTTCCTGATATTCCAGTCGTTCATTTATAAAAACATATCCTAATCATATTTTACATGGTTTTAGATTATAAAAATTATATTGTAGTGTAAATTAACCCCAAACTGCGTCAGCTTCCTAAAATATGATGGAATACAGAAAAACACTAAATATAATAATCTGTTATGTGAGGCTATAAAAGTGTTTAATATATCATGCTCCCCCTTGAGACTTTTTTTGGTGGGGTGCTGGGGATCGAACTCAGGGCCTTGTGCTTGCTAGGCGCACGCTCTACCACTGAACTAGATCCCCAGCCCCAGAGATGTGTTTTTGCTTTGCGTGTAGATGACGTGACCTCTCTTAGGGTTAGCAATATCCGCATTGTACCATCCTTGGGTGACACCTGGGTCTTTTCGTAATTCTCATATCCTGTCAATTCTGTAGAAAATATAGATTTTAAGATGTGTATCAAATGTAGTGCTCAGTTTTGGAAACATCTTGCTTCATGAATATTGGCCCAAAGATGTTGTTCTGAGAGAGACATACCATCTATAAGGTTGGGTATTAAATATCAAGAGGTGTTCTGCCAGAAAAAGATGAATTGCCTGTGTTTCATTCAGAAACTTTCCTGGTAAAAGATGGGTGAATGGTTATGGGTAGGAAGATTCAAAACGTGGTGTGAAAACCAGCCATCACTTAGCGTCTTCCCAGCAGGATTTAATTCCTTTGTTAAATTAGTCAGGGGAAAGGTTGTGCTGGGAAATGAAGATGTAAGATGTGAGGGTGATCTGGCTGCGACATCCATCACCCCACTGATCGCCAGGGTTGATTCAGCTGATCTGGGTAGCTAGGCGGGTGTCCCTTCCTCCCTCACCACTCCACATGTGTCCCGCCTAAAGCTGTGTGCTTGGCCGAGGAGGACGACCACCCCCAATAGAGGAAGACTGTTTCCTCAGTCAAGGGTAATACGAGTAGCTGCGCTCCCTGCTAGAACCTCCAAACAAGGTCTCAAGGAAATAAAGATCCATGAACACTATTCCCAAGACAGTCTGAAATGTTTTCATGAGAGAAAGGGATTTTTAAAAACACAGGCGTGGATTCACCTTGCCCTGGCACTGTGATAGGGGGCAACTCTGCTCAGTGCCGATGCCATTCTCTCTAACTCATTTGGAAGCTCAGAGAAATAGGAAATACCACTTTTCCCATACAGTCAAGCCCACCAAATACTGTTACCACTTCAGCTTTGTGAGCTTTTAGGCAAGAAAGTTGTAAAACTACTGGAAATATTTTAGCAGTCAAATTTTCAACATGAAAATAGACTGCACTGTTGCTGTGTGTGTGTGTGTGGTAAGAGGATCAAACTCACATTAAGCCACATCCTCAGTCCTCTGATTTTTAAAAAATTGTTTTTCTTTGATTTTTTAATTTTGAGACAGGGTTTTGGTAAATTACACAGACTGGGCTTGAACTCTCGATCCTCCTGCCTCAGCCTCCCAGAGTGCCCAGCTAGTTGGTCTTCTTTTAAAACAATGGTTGCCCTTCTGTTTCTGGTGCTTGGTAGACTCTTTTTCTTACGCTCAGGACCATCTCCAAGTTCACCCTGTTTTGTATTCTTTTACAAAATCTTCAGTCAAGTGTGACAGCAAAAGGAGATATTGGAGGGGCTCAAGGAGACAAAGCGTATTATAATGGCAGATCCCAGAGGCAGGAGCCACAGCTGGCCACCCAGGGCCGCAAGAGGCAGGAAACGGGCGTGAGGGGAGGTTAGCGCCGGCGCTCTGACCGGGGTTTCTGTAGAAGGTCAGGGCAGGGCGGGCTAGGCAGCGCAGGACCGGCTAGTTTAAATGATTTTGGGGGCTCTGCACTGGAGGAGCGATGCCAGGGCTGGCTGGGGGAGAGGCCGGATGGAGGGCGTGTAGGCCTGGGTTGGTGGTGTATCTGCAGCGAATCTGAACCCCCCAGGGGAACACTTTGCTGAGCCAGAAACAGGCAAGTCCCCAGCCAGAAAGCTCACTTTACATCTCGGGTTCTTACAGCATCTACAGGCCGCACGATGACCTTTCAGTTCACGGCGGGCACACGCATGTCGCTGGTCCCCTAACATTCCGATGGGACTGAAAAATCCCCGCTGCCCAGTGATGCCGCAGCCACACGAGTGTCATGGCACACGACTCACGTGCCTGCGGCGATCGCCGGTGTGCAGGAAGCTGCTGTGCTGTTTGTGGCACGAAAGTATCGCGCACACAGCCGCGTACAGTAATCGTGGCGTCGAAACGGAGAGTGCGACTTCAAGATTTATTACACTGAGAGAGCCACTGCCACGACCCCCTCGAAATCCTCCCTGTCGTTCGGACACACTTATTCTTGCCACTTTCTGGAGCAGTTCTGGGAGTCCGCTTTCCTGGGCGTCTTTACAGGGTGAGGCCACAACTATGGTGCACGCTGGTGCCGACGCCATCCAATAGGACGGCGGGCTCGTGTGTCCTCGTTCAGCTGCTTCACCAGATCCGGCCCGTGTGAATTTTGCCTCGTCCCTCAAATCAAAATGACCACGAAAAGTAAAAGTTTTGGATACATTCTGGCCATTGAGGCAATCGTGATAGCACGAGTAACGACACTGACAAAGGCAGACTGCCCGCAGTGCTGCAGAAAGCTGCAAGAATGGTAGGAAAAGTGCGCTGAGATCTAGGGGGAGCATTTTACTGAGGATTCATGGCAATGCAGCTTCTTTAATAATTTCTTTTTAATTTAAACTTTTACCATATTTTTGATCATACCAAAGTAATAATCATCTATGTTGCAAATTTATGTATTTACTGTACTATATTCTTCTCATTATTTTTTTTGTTGTTTTGAGACAGAGTCTTGCTAAATAGTTCAGGCTGGCCTTGAGCTCACTATGTAGCCCAAGATGGTCTTGAACTCTTGGTGACCCTCCTGCCTCTGCCTCCCAAGTGCTGGGATTACAGGTGTGTACCACCACACCTGACTCTTATCACTATTTTATTTTATTTTGTGTTAGTTTTTTTGGGGGGAGGGGTGGTGTGGCTCAAACTCAGGGCCTTGGGCTTACCAGGCAAGTGCTTTACCACTTGAGCTAGATCCGCAACCCCTCTTATCATTATTTTAGTGTGTACATCTTGTACTTATTTAAACATTTTTTACCGCAAGGCAGCATGCTGTGTCAAGCTGGCAGCAGCCTCTTGCAGCGCGTTTACTGAGGGCACAAGGAGCCGCGTGGAATGACTGACCTGTAGCAGCATCCGGATTTATGTGAGTGCACTCTGCCATGTTTGCGTGGCAGGGAAGTCCCGAGTCACACGTCTCTGCGCATTCCCTCATCGTGAGCTGGTGCACGACTCTATGTGCCTGCGCCCCCGCTTTGGGGCTGAACCAGTTTCTGTTGATCGGCTCCCAGGTCGGGCCCTTGATGGCAGGTGCCTCTTTATCTTTTCTCACCTGGCCAGGTGTAATTCATGACTTTCAGTCGATGTTTCTTCTTGAGGAGGTTGCCTGCCACTGGGCTCCTTTGCAGCCACAGATCTAACCAGTTGGGAGCAGATTATTTTACTTTTTGGTGGCCCAGTTCCCTAATCATAGGAATTACTGCCTTGAAAGCTTGGGTGACATGGTATTTACGAAGCAAGCAGCATTGTGTCAGGCCTAAAGTAGATCTTCAATAGACGTAATCTTGGTTCAGTGGGTAGTTATTGAGGAACTTCTATGTGCCAGGCACTATGTTAGATGTATATGTTGAACAGAAGTAGTCTCCACTCTTATGGGTCTTCTATTCTCCATGGGATAAGGCAGCTAAACTGATGAGGGGAGTATGTTGTGATAAAGGCACAATTAGAGGGTGTTATGGTTTGTGTCTAGATGTCTCTCCAAAGCCTCATGTGGTCATAGGTGGGGCTGGATCTAGAGTGTGTGATTACTAGATCCACTGATGGGTTTGGCATAGTTCTGCTGGGATCAAGGATGTGATGTTAGAATTAAGGGTATTAGGATTAAGGGTGGGGTTGCTACCCATCCTACGGCCAGGTAGCCTGGATGAAATATAAGGGATAGAAAGAGGCTTGCCTACCCCCTTGCTTGTACCTCTTGCTTACCTGGCTGCCTTCTGCCTGTCTGCCTGCCACCCTGCCTCGGATCCAGTTGATTGTGGACTGAAATCTCTACAAACTGTGAGCCAAATAAACCTTTCTTCCCCTAACTTTTGGTGTCAGGTATTTTGTCTCAGCAACGAGAGAAAAGTAACTAAGACAGAGTGTCTTATGGACATACACGAGAAGGGATTTGACTAAGGGTTGGGGGCTCAAGGCTTCCAGAGAAAAGAATACCAAAGCTAAGGCCCTTGATAGGGTGAGCCAGGGGCAAGATGAGACGGGAAGGCCTGGCACTATCAGTGGATCACAGAGAGACCAGGATGGCTGGAACCAAGATGGCAGATCAAGATGGAGGCTAAGAAGTTGAGAGTTGATGCTGGAGGAGAAAGGAAGTTCATTGGCAATGACTTACAAACTGTTGAGGATTTAAAACTTTATCCTAAAAGGATATGTACAGTTGTTAAAGATTTGCAGCAAGGAAGGGCTTCAGGTTTTGTGGAGGGGAAGTCAGTCATGTCAAATGTGTCAACTCGGGTCCAGTAACAGGGAGCTAAGACGTTTCTGTGTGATTCACAACAGGAAGATCATAGTGGCCTTGGTGTGAGCAGTTTTCAGAGGGTGGGCAGAGGCCAGATAACCTTGGATAGTGATGGAGTTGGAAATGAGAAAACAGTTACAGCGTACTAATGGAGTAGATGCCCCATGTGACCAGTTTAGTTAAAGGGAGTGGGTCACAGGAGTGGCGCCCGGGGACTGCATCTTGTTGCCCCTTCCGCTCTGGCTGTCCCTTTGCTCTTTGTTTCCTGACTACCCTGAGATGAGCAGCTTTCCTCCACCATGATGGTTTTGCCTTCAAACCCTGCAGCAGAGACCAATCATGGACTGAATCCTCGGAAATTGTGAGCCAAATATGCCCCCTCCTCCTTTAAATTGTGGATGTTGGGTGCTGTTTCCTACTGACCGGAAAGTGGCTGAGACACAGGGCCACATAAAAGACCTGGAAACTTACACTCATAGGCAGCAATGGACAGATTGTAAATGGTGTGACTGGTTCTTGCTGCCAAGCCCTCAGGTTGACTATTACAAAGGCAGCCTTCTTGGCGGGTACAGACGGAAGAGGCAGAGGTGGCTAAAGATGCTGCAGTGTTTTAGTCAGAGGGGAGTAGCAGCTCCAGCTACTCCACATGAAGGCTGGGCCCTGGGAATTCCTGTCTCACATGAGGCTCCTTAGGGTCAAAACCCAATAGCAGAACTCTGGGGAGAGGTGCAGGAGGGCTTGGCGGTCACATGTCCCACTACAAATCCCATCCTAATGTCCAACTCAGCTTTGCAAGAGAATTTTGTGACTGTACCAACTAATACAGAGCATGACACCCGATAGTAAGTAAATACCCAACTGTGGAATTAAATGATAGTTCTGTTTATTCCATAGCAATGGCCTAGAAAGGTGTATCTTGTCCCTGGCACCCTTCTTCTGTCCCTGCTTCCTGGCTGCCCTGGGTCAGCAGCTGTGCCAGGCCTGGCCCTTTCTGCCTTGGAGCCAGCTGACTGTGGCCTGCAGTCTCTAAATGCTGGGAGCCAAAATAAATCTCTCCTCCTGTAGGTTGTTGGTGTCGGACATTCTGTCCCAGTGATGGGGAAGGTGACTAATGCACCAAGGGCGGGTTGGGGGATAACTATCTGTGAGACAGAGAAGCAGAATGATTTCAGCTGTGGGAAAGGTGACTAGTGGCGAACTGAACAGCGGCTTGGCCGAGTGCATGGAATCAAACCTCGTGGCTTTCACAGGACTCGTGTTCAGAGAATGGCCACGTTAGCATGATCTGGGGGTGGCATTTTTTGGCTTTGTCACACCAGAAGATCCTGCACTGAACCCCTGCACAGACCAAGCGGAGAGTCAGTGGTTTTGACTAATTCTCATGAGCCCCCACATTGACAGGAAGGACTCGGGTCCCCTGCTCCACCTCTCAGTGATTCATCTACACTTTTCTTAGTTGTTAATTAAACACTTTTGCTCTCAGGAGCCCATTTACCTGCTCTGAAAAACTCAGAAATTGAAGATGACTTTCTCAAGTGGGACCGTCTTCCCATCTCTTACAAGCATATTGATATCTACTGATCTAGAGCAACTTTGTTCTCATCTTTCACTGCTTGTTCAGTGATTACGTTTCTTGTGCCTGACCCTACTGCTTTGGCTGTGTCTGGGCGCTTGGCTCTTCTGGTCATGTCTCACTCTCTTTATCACTTATCTATCTATAATCTATCATCTATCTATCTATCTATCTATCTATCTATCTATCTATCTATCTATTTATCTATCTCTCATCTCTCTGTCTATAATCTATCATCCATCTATCTATCATCTATCTATCTATCATCTATCTCCTACTCTTTTTTCCTTTCAGCATAAAAAAATAAGTAAACATTCACATCTTTTCCATGAATAACTTGAAGATGTAATGAGATAAATTTAAGATAGTATTTTAAGCAGTTTGCTGTTGCTATCAGTGAATACCACAGACTGGATAATTTATAAAGAATAGAAGTATGTATGGCTCAAAGTAGGAGGCCAAGATGTCCAAGAGCACGTGCCAGCATGCACTCAGTGCCTGGTGAAGGTCTCCCGCTGGTCCTGAGATGGCGGAGGGCATCACACGGCAAGACAGAGTAAGTATCCCAGCTGGGGTTGTTCTTTGTCTTCTTCTGAAGCCAGTAATGCCAGCCTGGGTGTCCCACACTCATGACCTCATCTAACCTAGTTATCTCCCAAAGGCCACAGCTGCAAATCCACTGACGAATTGGGGGATTAACGCAGGAACTATTGGGGACACTTTCAAACCATAGCAGATGCTTAGTAAGCTTAATGCAGCGATAATTAGGTTTGGAAATAATGTGTGCTTGTTTGTGTTGGCAGCTATAATCAGAATTATTTTAGGATTAATTGTATGAGGAACATTTTAGAATGGGCGGATGTGCTAGGTACTTTACTGACATCTCTTTTGTTGAGGAGATGAATTTGAGTTGACTTTCTTGGCTATTATTTCATAACATTTCTAGGGACTACTATTATATCTGTTTGATATGCTTTTGAGAACAGCAAGTGATTGTAGATCTGCCCTTAGCTAGAATTTACATGTTTTCCTTTGAATTCTCTGCTTCTCAAATTTCTTTTTTTTTTTGGTTACAATTCAGTAAAATATATCTCCTAAGCAGACTGCTATTTACTCCAGCTTAGGGTATTCTTAGATCTCATCACTAAATTAATTTATTACTACCTCTAATTTAATACTTCTAGTGATATGTATTTTAAATTTAATTTTTATTAATTTTACTTCAATCAAATATGTCAGATATATAGGTAAAATATGCCTCCTTTCTTAATATGAGGATAATAATTTATAAGCATATTAACATAAAGACAGAGGGATCATAAGAACAAAATTAGGGAGTTCTTACACTTATAAACGTAGTTTGGTATCTCGGAGACAAATGCTTATATTTCTTAGTCTTCCAAAGGATGAAATATTATGGTTTATTTTCCCCCTTATTAAAATTTTTCCCCCTTATTAAAATTTTCCCCCTCCAGTTTTAAATATCTTCATAATGGTCTTGACATTTTGCTACATTTATTACATTCTATTTATATGCCATGACTGAATATACAAACATACCTAAAAATTTCAAACTGTCTTGAAATTGTCAATAAACATTTTCATTCAGTATCGTCAATATCAGGGAAGTTTTGTTGGACAAAATGTCTCAGTGGGATGTGGCCAGATGAAGACTCCAAATGTAAAGATATCAGAAGGTTAACATTTTTACGGATGGTTTTGTTTTGTTTTGTTTTGTTTGGGTGCTGGGGATCAAACTCAGGGCTTTGAGCTCGCTAGGCAAGCACTCTACCACTTGAGCTAAGTCCCCAGCCCCTTATGGGTGGTTGAATATGTGCAGCATCTAAATTTTAAGAACCCGTACTATGTTTTCCCAAAGTCTTAGGTTTTTCTTCTCTATAGTTGTTATGGTTTGTACCTAGATGTCCCCCAGAGCCTCATGAATTTATGGTGGGGCTCTAGGAAGGTGACTGGATCATGGGGGTGGGATAATCATGGTGGATTAGTATTCTGATGAGTTTGTAGCTAAGTGTGATGTGAAGATGTGGAGCCTGGTCAGAGAAGGCAGGTCACGGGGCGTGGCTAGGAGTGGTCTAGCTCCTCCCCCATCTCGCTCTGTTTCCTGCCACCTGCCATCAGCAGGCCTCCTCCACCATGCTCCTCTGCACGCCACCTGCCTTGGAGCCAGTCTGCTCAATCCAGGGGCTGACACCTTGACTGCAGTTCATGCATTCATTACAAAAAAAAAAAAAAATTCAAGAAATACCCCCAAATGTGGTCAAGATAGAATCAGTCAGCATTCTACAATTCCAGAGCACCATTAACTCAGATGGCATCAAACATTGCCATGTTCCCCAGCCGCCACCACGTCCTCTCCTTCTGATCCCACGACCACCTCCAGAAGAAACCAGACAACCACGATAGTCCCAGCACCACAGCGGGTCTGAGAATAGGGAAGGGAAGTACTACTGCCGAGGTCGTAGTGCGGCCACCAGGGCCACAGGTACAGCTTTCCCAAGAAAGCCAGTGTGATCAAAGAGCTGTCGAACTGAAGAGCTGCTGAACTTATCACCCAGAAGATACAAGAGGAGCCCTGGAGTGGCAGCCGTCTCCACATCAGCTATGCCGACAGGGACGAGTCCAGGGTAAATTCCACTCCAACCAGATCTTCTTATGCAAACGCAGCTGAGGTTTTGCCAGCTGCTACCGCAGCTGCAGGCCATGAGGCTGGGCTGACCTTGCTGGCGCAGCTGTCCTTCCAGCAGTCTGTGATGAGGTGGCCGTTGCAGCTGTACTTAACGTATCAGCCAGCTAGGGATGTACTCTCGACACGTCAGGTTTAGGACTCTGCCAGCCCAGCAGCAGCAATAGCACCAGTCTGTTGGCTGCCTGTGCCAGTGAGGCCTCGGCCACAGTGGCATGGCAGGAGGCAAGCGGGGACATTTGCATTAGGGAGCCTGGCTGCTGCTACTGCTGCGATTATTGGGTATTTTGGAGCCGCTTCTCCCCTGGCTGCTGGTGCCACTATGGGAACAGAAAACTCTGCAGATGGACCAAAGGATGTCGTGGAAATAGCAGCCAGAAAACTTACTGGTTGTGGTGGACTTAATGTGGTCAGTTTGAGCCAGAACGCCCAGCTGGACTGAGTCGTGTGGTTCTGGGTGTAGAGGATCCACCTGAGGGTTGTTGCTGATGCAACATAAGGCAGAGTGGGAGCTGTAGCTAGTTGGCGGGCTGTTTCCCAGGAGAAGCTCTGCTGTGGCTGGTTCTCCTGAAAGGAACTCGGCTGTCCTCGTCAAGGAAGGAGCTCAGGGCCTTGCTGTCGTCGAGTACGTCTGCTGTTGCTTCGGGGGAGCTCTGGTTGTCATCTCTCCTGTGAGCATCGTATCCTGGTTCCAGTGAGGATTTCTTCAGCCATGATCTGCAGACATGGACATACATGGGACAGTGTTGTGGGCTCCCAGCCCTTGACTGGATCTTTTGGGTCTCCAGTGCCTAGATGGACATTCGGCACTTCCTGCATTTGGCTTGTGGGTAAATATTGTGACTTATAAATGTCCTCTATTAAATCTGCTCTCTTACAACCATTGGTTCTAGAAAATCTAGCTAAGACAGAATTTGTTACCAGAGAAGTGGGGTCGTTGCTGTGATTGTACTTGACCATGTGGTTTAGTGGCGTTGGAGTTGGCTTGTGGGAAGGAGAAGAGTTAGGAAAGGTTCCAGGCCTACAAGAGAAGCCCTGGAAAACCTTTGTAGGTTCATAGTTGAAGATTTGAGTCAGAGCTCAGAAGACCAGAATGTTGATAGAAAAGTTGCCAGTACAGACCAGGCTCAGGAGGTTTCTGCTGGGAAGAAAGACTGCGTTGGCTGTTGGACTCCAGACCATGTATGTTATAGCTTGGCAGAAAGTTTGTCTGCATTTTGCTTGTGTCCAGAGACTTTGCCCAAGACTGAGATCAAGGGTGGTGGACTAATTAATCTTGCAAAAGAAATTTCAAGGCAGTCTAACGCTGAGGTGGTGGCCTGGCTAATGTTGGGAGCTTTTAGCCAGATTTATGTTGAGAACCAAGAGCAAAGAGCCCAACAGAATGATTCAAAATATGAGTTTGGCCAGAAAGGAAGTTCCAGCAAAGTTGCTGTCTGCAAAGTTGGAACAGAGGAGAAACTGGTCACGGAAAAGACTAGCAAGAAAAAGGCAGGTATTTCAGAAGAAGACAAGAGAAAAGATGGCCCAAGGACATCACAGGAAACAGTAGGACTCCAGCCTTTGCAGCCTCGGAGTTGGAAAGGTGAAAGACTTTGCTTTGAGAAGAAAGCCCCAGAGTGCCATGTTCCAGAATGGCGGCGGCCTAGGGAAGTTGGTCCTCGGGATTTGGTTCAGAGCACTCAGCGATCCAGGCACATGACCACCACAGACAAGCAAGAAGGAAGTCTGGTTTCTGCTCCAGCTGGCGGCAGACCCTGGCGTCATCCTTGTGGCCCTGGCTTTAGGTTCATGCAGAATGCAAGAGTTGTGGGGTCAGGAAGGCTTCCACCCAGATTTCAGAAGAAGGCCTGGGAGGCCAGGCAGTGTGCCCCTGAGAGGGCAGTGTGTGAGCTGTGAGGGTGAAGCCGAAGGTGCACTGGAGACCCCAGAAGTTTGGAGAAGCCAGGAACGTGAATCTCCTGAGGAAAACTGCAAGGAGGGAGCAGAACCAGCCCAAGAGAGAAAAGTAACTAAGACAGTGGTGCAATACTCGGAAAGGATGGACAACAGCAATTACCAGGAGCTGACTGGTACAAGGGTAGAGAGCTCCAAAATGCAGAATTTGTACCTGGCACAAGGAACCAGAAGCAGCAACGCAAGTTGTTAGTATTTAATTACACAGAGGATTACACAGGAGCCAGGGCTTCCGGCTACCAACCCTCTGCCCCAATTATACATTACATTGCTTTAACCCCTTCTTTATCCATTTCCGAGAAGGAGGTACTGTACTTTGCAAAAGTGAATTTTTTCTGTTATTAACATGTAGTTTTGCAAATAAATATGCATATGTTGCTAGAGTGTATATGGAAGTTGTATGCGTACAGATGTTTCTTTTTTTTAAATTTTATTTTAATGGTACATTTTAGATGTACATAATGATAACATTCATCATAGGGGATTTGTACCTGTACATGATATATCTTGCTGCTTCTTTTTTTCCCATTCCCCTCCCCTCACCCCCTCCTCCCTCCTTATTTACAAAAGCTTTGTTTCCATTTTTTCCTTCCATTTCTTATTTCTCTTGTCCCTCTGTTCCTTTCCCCCTCCCCTCCCTTGTTCCCTTTCCCATTTAGACATTTTCTTCCCTTTCCCAATATAATACATTTTAGTCTTGATTTACACTTTCAGTTTCTCACACCAGAAAAACAATGCGATATTTAAACATGTGTGTCCGATTTATTTCACTTAAACGTATGGTCTCAAAATGCATCCATTTACCTAGAAATGTCTCAAGCTTATCATTCTTTATGGTAGAGTAGTACTCCATTGTATAAAAAAAACACATTTTCTTTATCCATTCCGCTGTTGATGGGCATTTGGGCTACTTCCAAGATTTAGCTATTACAAACTGTGCTGCTATAAACATGGGTGTGTATATATTGCTGCGTCTACCAGATGTTTCACAGAAAGCATTTTTCCTTAATCTGCTTTCTGCCCTGTACTTTGCTTGTATGTATTTGTCCAAGATGTTTGCAGTGTAAGGTGAAGCCTGCCATTTCATCAGCATTGTGGTGGGTTAATGGTGGAATGCAGACAAGGTTATGCGTGTAATTTTCAATGTTAGTTCTAGTAAACCGTGTTACTTGGTAATGGCTCTCATGGATACTCTACAGCTGTATAGGTTTTGACCATAGTGTATTTCAGGGTATCAGTGGTCAGCAATGATACTATTATATTTAGCCATTTTATCATTACAAGTGTGCTTCGTTCATCATGTAAAAATATTTACCAATATTATTACCATTTCAGAGCACAGTCGGTGTTAAAACTACCAATGAGGGGCTAGGGATTTAGCTCAGTGGTTAGAGTGCTTGCCTAGCAAATGCAAGGCCCTAGTTCAATCCCTGGCACAAACAAAACAAAACAAAACAAAACAACCAATGAAATATTTTACATTCTTTTTGCATATTAATTCTTGGAGTAGGTATGCATTTTCCTTTTCTTAGCATGTTTTCTGTGGCTATGACTGGAAAGGTGAGCCTGGGAAATTTATGCAGTAGAGAGGGTTGTCTGGGCCATGGTTCTGCAGGCTGGGAAGCACAGAGCGAGACGCTGGCATCTCCCCAGTGTCTGGCGAGGGGCTTCTTGCTGTGTTGCAACTTGGCAGAGAGATCACACGATGAGTCAGCGAAAACGCGCTAAAGAGAACTTGCTTTTCAAAATAAAGCCACTCTCTCTCTCAAATGTCTGTCAGTCCACTAATCCAGTAATCCGTGCAGGGATTAATCCATTCGTGAGTCATGACCTGATTACCTCCCTCAGGCGCCCCCTCCAAATACCATTACCATGAATTTGAGGATTAAATTCCCTACCCAGGAAATTTGAAGGACGCATTCAGACCACAGCAATTTGCCCCTGGTCTCCCAAATTCACATCTTTCTCACATGTGAAATAATTTCATTCCACCCCGACAGCTCCCAAATTTTAACCTGAGCACCTACCTAGCCAAAAGTTCAGAATCCAGCTGAGTGTGGTAGCAGTCCTTTAATCCCAGCACTCTGGGAGGCTGAGGCAGGAAGATTACAAGTTGGAGCCCAGTGTGGACAAATCAGCACTGTCTCAAAATAAAAAATGAAAAACACTGGGGATACAGCTCAATGCGAAGGTCCTGAGTTCAATCCCTCATACCACACATGCACACACACACACAGACTCCGAAGTCGAGTCACACTTGAAGCAGATGTGGAGGAGACACAAAGTACACCCCAAGGCAAGCTAGCTTCAGCCTTTATAGCTTGTGGAATCAAACGATCTACTTCCAACAGGCACAGACTAGACATTCCCACTCTGAAGGGAGAAGTAAGCTTTAGAACAGCCTGCCTCGGCTTCAGGCTCCTCCTCGAGTCCTCCTGGACTCACCAGGGCAAGGGTGGTCCCCAGAGCCCCTGTAGCCCTGTACCCACAGCTGCTGTCCTGGGCTGGCTGCTCTGTCTGCAGTTCTGGGGTCTCAGCAGAGACCTGACCTCACGGTGTCACTGGGGTTGCCCAGATTTCTCCTGGGTCCCTGGGCTGTTTTTGACAACCTTTGAGATCTGAATGGAATCTCAAATGGACCCTCTGCCGTGATGCCACAGTACTTGCATTATGTGGGTCTCCAGAATTCACACCACATGGACTCCGCTAAGGTATCCTGCTTATGCTCTGAGGAGCGGTGGGCCGAGCCACGCCTCAGTGTGGACAGGCCACATTGCAAGCACTCAGTGGCTGCAGAGGGCCATTGGCTCCCAGACAAGAGAGTGCAGCTTTAGATCCTTGTGGTCTACAGAAAATGAAATATCGTGAAAATCTTTTTAATAAAAACTTAATTTTTGAATGAATGCAAGGAGATGGAATTTTATGTAATAAATACCTAAAATGATTTACAAAGTACGTGTGTCCTTCTTTGATTATTCACCCACATATCACAGGAAGCCAGGTCCTGATGAAGTATGGAATGGCCCCTCAGACCTTGGTCCTTGTTCTTTGTGCCCTTGATGAAAGAATCCAGTCAAGACTCATAGGAAGAGGGATTGAAGGGGGGGAGGGCAATGGGAAAAAAAGAAGCAGTGAGATGTTCTACGTACAGGTACAAATCCCCTATGATGAATGATATCACTATGTATATCTAACATGTACCATTAAAATAAAATTTTTTAAAAAAAGACTTACAGGTGCCCATATAGAAGTGGGTCGAGTTTACTGTAAAGTAAATACAGAGAGTTAGGCCTTGGAGCAAGAAGGCAAGCAGGGCCATTGAGACACCTGCCCCAAGTGTCAGTGTGGATATACTTTTACGCACCCGAGAATTACTCCTGGGGTCCAGGGAGCCATGATGATTATCACTGTTTTATTTGCAAACTGTGTAAGCTTAAAGACAGCTCTCTTAGGGGTTATCTTGGAATGCTGACATCACAAAAAGTCTTCCTCGTTCCTTTCAGGCATTTCCTCAGGGTAACCTGGAAGAATATACACAAGCTTAAATGTTGTAGAAGAATACACACAAGCTTAAATAGCACATGGTTTCTCTTCTATGAGAAACCCAAATTATAAATAAAGAGCAGAGTAAAAGATAGATAATAAATTGGGAGGTAGATTTTTCTCCGATGGGAAGGGGATCAAGAGATAGTGGGAGGGGAGATGAAAAAAAATGAATTAAGATGTGTTACATGTTCAACTCTGTATAAGGAATGTAAATGTTATATACTGCAAACATGTACTCATAAAAGAAAATAAAAAAGAATCTAAATCAGGTCTCGGCCTGAGGAGGGAGGGTCTTTAAAGAATGCTCCCCTTTCTGATATCAGTGAGGAATAGACCGTGGCACCCAGAACTGCTATGTGCCTTGTTTTGGAAGTAGCCAGCCAGGTATTAGAAGGAGTGTGCAATGTATAATCTTAAAATGTCACCATGCTCTGTGGGAATCCCTTTAGGTCTGAGACCTAAGAGGTTATTATAAGTGAATTACTTATTGAAGTCTTTGTTTACTTAGCTGTAACTGGCAAAGCATACTACTTTGCAACCTCCTCCCGCCCCCACAGCCCCTCAGCCGCCTGGCAAGCACAGACACCAGCCCATTAGCCAGACATACCCAGCGATGAATGTATCAGTCATGTCAGATGATTATAGGCATCATATAACAACCGCAGCTTTACACGTATTTTTTAACTTCATCATAACCAAGTTATATTTATTAAGGTAGGAGACTAAAATGCTTTATTTAGAAGTTTGCTGACTTGATTTATAACTTACGATTATTTAGACATACGATATGTGGGTCCTCACTTACACTCTCGCCCCAGCCCCTGTATGTGCTGGGTGTGGGCCTGGTTTGGAAGCTTCCACGGTCAAGCTTTGGGAAGGCTTCGTTCCTCCATCCCCGTGGGTATGGTCTTGCATTTCCCTTTCTCAGTGAGAACCGAAACTCTGCACACCCACATAGCTACTGTGACTCTTAACAGGCCTTTATTATCCTTAGTTTTCCTCAGCAGAGCTTTGCTACTCTTGGCAAGGCCATCTGAGGAAGGTAAAAGTTGTGAATAACATTACTGTTCATTTCAGAGCTTCTCAAAAGGCCACCAACTTCCTGGAAAGCGTGATGCTCCAGTTGAAGTTCCAAGATGGCTGGGGCTTCAAAACCCCTTTGGAAAGCTTGCCTTCACCCTCCACTTTGCCGTGGCCATCAATCGTAAACTGAAAAATTGTGAGACTTACACAGTCTCAGCCAAGCACTGGCACTGAGTGAGACTTGCCTTGTGCGAAGTGTGATAAATAAATATTGTGTGTGTTTAAGTAAATCAGTTTAGGACAGTAAAAGACACGCTGCCGTTCACCCCTCACAGCATCCTCCCCTCTCTTCGAACACACTCATCCCCTCCTTCTTTCCACTTTCTGAAGCAGCTCTGGAGTCCTCTTTTCTGAGTGTCTTTACATTGTCCCGGCTGCCTCAGAGTCCTGAATAGATTTAAAACGTTGACCTCACATGGTCCTTTGTACTTTCTGTGGAGCCAGAAGTCAAACGGTGCTGTCCGTTGAATAAGGTGGATGAGGACGCAGCACCATGGTGTCATGAGCTGCCTTTCTGTTGGATGGCTCTCGGCAGCAGCGTTCACTGCCATTTGTGGTCGTTCCTTGAAAAGATACTCACAATAGAGGACTCCAGAGCTGCTTCAGGAAGTGCCAAGAACGAGGCATAAGTGTGTTGGAAGAGGGAGAGTATTCTGAGAAGGATTAATGGCAAGGCGTCTTTTATTGTAATATTTTTTTAAAAATGTAAACGCTCACTGTATACCTCCATCACCCTTTGTACTGACTCAGTGTGCCCGTAAATGTCCTGACTTTGCCCCCCACATTCCGAGATGCAGCTGAAGCCGTGTGAAAGTGCAGGCTTGCTGAGGAGGGCAGGATGAGGTCAGCTTTGTCTCATCGACCACATGAGATGCTTCTGGGAAGCAGCATTCAGCGGCAGGAGTATGCCCTGAACATTCTTCTTTATTTATTTTTGTTTTTTTGAGATAGGGTTTTGTTATTGAGTTCAGGCTGGCCATAAACTCAGTATAGAGCCCAGGCTTGCCATGAATTCACAGCAGTCCTTCTGCCTTGGGCTCCTAGGTGCCGAGATTACAACCGTGTACCCCTGTGCCCAGCATCCTTTAACATTCTTTATAGCACTTCTATTTTGCTTAGTTGTGTGCTTATTGTTTTATTCCACTGTAACAGTTCAAGTCTCATAAAGGCACAGGTGTTTTTGTCTCAAGGACTAGAACTGTTGCTAGTACCTAGATGTTATGGCTTGTGTCTAGATGTCCCCCCAAAGCCTCATGAAGTCATAGATGAGATGTTTGCAGAAGTGGCTGGGTCTAGAATGTGTGATTACTAAATTAGTCAGTCCACTGACTAATTTAGTTTGGCATAGTTCTGCTGGGATCAAGGATATGATACTAGGATTAAGGGTGCTAGGAGTAAGGGTGGGAGTGCTGCCCACTGTAAGAGTGGGCAGCCTGGATGAGATATAAGGGACAGAAAGAGGCTTGTGGATCCTTCACTTGCTTTGCTGCCTTCTACCTGTCTGCCAGGCCACCCTGCCTTGGATCCAGCCAATTATGGACTGAAGCCGCTACAAACTGTGAGCTAAATAAACTTTCCCTACTTTAACTTTGGGTGTTGAGTATTTTGTCTCAGGAATGAGAGAAGAGTAACTAAGACACCAGATTACCAATCATTATTATTTAATGAATAAATTTTATCTGGTTACTGTTAACATGAGTAATTTAAATCCAAAATTAGCATTTTGGGTAACTGTCTTCAAATATTTAATTGGTTTACATCCTACAAACAATGTCTTTTAAAGAAGGTAAAAGAAAAAACACATGTGGGAACCATTTTGTGTTCTTTTATTGAATATTTTATTCTTGTTTTTATGACTTTGTAGGCTGGCAAAAAGACCTGCTCTGAACCATTCTAGGCTCACATAATCACATGACTTGGCTTGCTCCTTAGCCCCCCATCCTTGACTGTGTTATTTTAAAGCATTTTCTGTGGGGAATACTGACCACACCCACAAACTCTCCCTCGGCCCATCTCTGCATCCTTTCAGGCTGGCTTCTGACTAGTCAAAGGGTTTTAAATAGGAGAATATTATCTAAACCCTTAAACCAGGTGATTGTTCACATTCTTGATGTTCTCTTGATTTCAGAGAAGTTGCTACCTTTCAGCAAGATCAGTTTTATGGTAAATAATATCTACACCAAAAGGATATGATGCGTCTTCACCCTTCTGTAAATTATTACTTGACTTCTGGATGGAGTCGGATCGTGATAAATTTTATGCTTAGAATACCCATCTCATGCTTGGCTAGTTGTGTAGCTTCCCCTTTCACACAATGAGACTCGATAACAGTGTCACAGTGAGAACTCACCACTGTATTTACTTTAGTGATAATTTTGAGAACACCGTCTACTACATGCTTAGGCAACAATCGCTCATAAGGAACCATGGGAGAGATTGCCACACACCAGGAGAAATGACTCTCTTGTGAATGCTCCATTCATGCAGCATATCAATTTCCCCCTTCGCCTTGGTTGCTGGAAAACCCAGAGCCAATTTTGCTCCTTATCTTTGGCAGGTGTATAGGATCATTCTGTAAACATCGCTGCATACTAGCATATCCGTGACTTTATTTTACTCCTCTTCCTAAATTTCTCTTCGCTTTAGTGCTGTAGTTTACTTTCTCTCATTTCATCGTATCTATTGTTATCGGTTGCCTCAAATACTTTTTGGGTGTAAGTATGGGAATAATTTAGGAAATACATATTTAACATAAGATTTGTACAAGAAGACAGGCATTATAGTCATATCTTTTCTACTTGCCCATATGCTGTAATTTCCTACCTCTTCCCCTACAGTTTGAAAAATTCATGCCAGATGCCAGTTATCAAGTAGGAGCAAGGTGCAGTATGGTCGATATCTTTTTGAAAACCATACAGAACACTTCACTTGCTTTACATAAGTGAAACACATACACTGCAGTTGATTAACTGGTTCTTTTCTATGAATAACTTTACCAAATGAAATAGCTGTTAACAAAATATTCAAGAAGTCAAATTATCAAGATTCATATAATACCACACTTCACTTGACAGGTGGTATTAGTCAGCTTTCCATTGCTACAACAAATATCTGAGGTAAACAAATTAACAGGAAGAAACATTTATTTTTGCTCTTGATTTCAGAGGTTCTAGTTCATGGTTGCTTGATTCTGTCACCTTTGACCCCTACCCAGGTGGTACACTGTGGCGAGGGGTCTGTGGCAGAGGGCTGCTCACGGCTGCCAAGAAGCAAGGCAACAGAAAGGGGTTAAAGATTGTGATGGTTGATTGATTGTGTCAACTTGTAAGAGAAGTTTAACTAAATTGGTTTAGCAATTCTATACCCTAAAGTGTAGAAGATCCACCCTAGGGTGGCCCATTCTCTAGATGGTATAAAGGGGAAATGAAGAGGGATCTAGGCCGGCCAGTTTCTTTGGATCGGTTTTGCTTCCCTTGGAGGAGCTGCAGACTTCCACTTGGATCCTTGGAACTCCAGACCTTCGCCTGGATCCTTCGGACCTCCAGACCTTCGGCTGGGCCCTCCTGATCTCCAGCTTGCAGACGGACCCTCTGCACCCTTCCACCCCTGACTTGTAAGAAGCCCGAGGAAGCCAAATTGTAAGCTCTCAAATATTCATATATCTACCGTTGTATCTGTTTCTCTAGAGAATACTGACTAATAAACCACCTTAAAGACAGGTAGCCTGGATAAGATATAAGATACAGGAAGATACTGGTTAGCTGCTTGCATCGTCTGCTTGCTTGCTCGGTTGCATCCCTTGGTTACCTTGCTGACTTCTGCCTGTCTGCCTGCCACCCTGCCTCGGACCCAGCTGACTGTGGTCTGAAACCTCTACAAACTGTGAGCCAAAGAAACCTTTCTTCCCCTAACTTTGGGTATTGGGTATTTTTGTCCCAGCAACGAGAGAAAAGTAACTAACATAAAGATCAACATCCCCCAGAACAACACGCACCCAGTGACCTCACTTCCTTCTACCCAGCTCCATCTCCCAGTGGTTTCTTCATTTCCCAATAGTGTCACAAGCCAGTAACCAAGACTTTAGCACATGGCTTGTTGGGGACATTTGAGATCCAAACCACCACAGAGGTCTTGTTTTCAGTTATCAAATATAAAAGTAGATAGAATGAAAAAAATGAGTCTAAGAAAAATAATTTAAAAGTTGTCAGCATGGTAATCCATGAATTGGGCATTTAATAATTTTCCATGTTGACAGTAAATAATTTCTAACTATTAAAGAAGTCTTCATATTGTTTCCTCTCCAAAACTATTCTTAGGGAAGTTCAAAACTGTTGGGCAATTTATTAAACCTAGAGGTAACCTGTATACTTGTCAATTAATTCCTGGGACCACTCAGAGCTAAGGATTTGCCTATATCACATGATCATGTAATGTCCAGGCCACAGCTTTGAATTTATGCAGGATTGTCCTTAAACAATGTTGTAGCCTGGGCTGCAGTTCTGGGCTTGTTTCCATTTTGTCCCTAGGGGACAAGTACGGTTTGTGAGCTTCTGGTTGCCCAGATGAAAGACTTTTATGAAGTCTGTCAGCCTTTTGCTGCTTTGTATTTAAGGTGAAGATTCACTGAAAATTAGACTATGTCATCTGCTTTGATATTGAGGATCTGACAGGTGATCAACCCATAGGAGGCTGTTAGCTTGTCCTTTGGAACCAACACTACAGTGTACTTGCTCTCATTGAGCAGGATTTTTCTGTTTATCAGTTAACACTGAAAGACGAAAGTAAAGAAACAACATGAACTGAAGCTTATAGGGCCAAAGGTGGATACACTTCCTTTAATATTTTGTTAAGTGAGCTTTGGAAGCCAAGAGAGGAGAGCAAAATCCTGAATCAATAGAATGGTTGTGGAACACATGGAAGTCAGGGTCTAATCAGGAGAAAAGACACCAAACAGTCATGTTAACAAAAATAATTTAATATGAGGAATTGGTTAAACAAGCATTGGAGGGAATTCAGAGAACATAGAGATAGTAGATTTTGATTCTTGAAAGTGTAGGAGCTTGGAGGTGAGGCCCTGCGGAGCTGTTGACGGGTGCTGGGGTCTGATGGTATCACCATGAGGTTGGCTGTACTAGGTGAAAGTGAGTCTACTACTGAGGTGACCCAGAGAATACTAGGAAGCAAACAGGAAGTAGTACATTCTTCCTCTTTCCTCCTGCCTTCTACTTCCCCTCTGGTTTCTCCTGCCAGCAGAACTTAACAAGGAACCAAATCACAACAGAGAAAAATGTTTGCAGAATCCCACAGAGGGGGAAGGGAAGATTTGAAGCTGAGAGACACAGAGTTACTAGGTGGGGATGAAAGAGAAAAAGATGTGAAGACAGAGTTCTGGGGAAAACCAGGACCCAGAAAGGAAATAAACTGGAAGAAATATTTAGGGAAAATCTACGAATTGATAATGCTTTTTGGAGGGGATTTATGGGTTTGTTGTTTTTGTTGTTGCAATAAAGTGGCAGGACATTATCTCAGTGTGATCGTGGGGTAGAAATATAGTGCACCCAAGGAGGCCAGGCTGAGTTGGCCACATGTGGATCAATTGAGAGCAACCAAATAAAAAACTCACAAACTAAATCTAATAGATTCTGAAAAATATCAGGTGCTCTCATTTATATATTTTTTTCTTAATTAGGAATAACAAAAAACTTTTAAGTGAAATAAATCAGACACTCATGAGTACACATCGAATTGTTTCTCTGATATGAGAAACCATAACTGTAAGTAAGGACAAAGAGATGTAATAGATATTACATAAAAGGAAGATAATATACAAAGGAGAGGAGTACTAGAAAGAAAGATGGGGAAAAGCAGAAAGGCAACGAAGGGAAAGGGAAAATATGGAAAATGATGAATAAACCTGCTGTAAATAGGGAGGGAGGGAACGGGGGGGCGGGGAAGAAGGGGAAGAACCAAGATGCATCATGTATAGGTACAAAATAAATGTGATGAATGTGACCATTGTATGTAAAATGTACCAATACATGTTCTTGGTTTAAAATAAAAAAAAAAGAAGAAATAACAAAAAAGGAGCAAAGGCTAGGACTGTAGTGAGAGTGAGCCAGGGTCTCTCTACTGATACTAGAAAATATTAATGGGAAATGTTTAACTGAGTGATAACAACCTTGATGTATGACTCCAGATGAAAAAAAATAGGCTCTTTGTTGTTTTCCTCTCTTTTTTTGGTAATACACTGACTGAACTAAATGAGCTCTATGTTCTCTTTAACTTTTAAATGTTTATGCCTATTAAAATTACTGCCTTCCCACTAGAGACTCTTTTCCTAGGTATTTGTAGCTCAACCTTAGCAAGCTAGAGATTTTCCACTAGCTTTGATTTCGTGTGTGTGTGTGTGTGTGTGTGTGTGTGTGTGTGTGTACCTGAGTAGTAGTGGACTCCCTTGCCATTTTCAAGTCCTTGGATGCCAGGATTAAATGGACTGCAATGGTACCAAAGATTACAGAAATGGTGGGTCATAAGAAGCGCACACATAGTTGGGTAGGCTAGCTCATACCTGTAATCCCAGCACTTGGGAGACTGAGGCAGGAGGATTGCCATGAGACTGAGGCCAGCCTGGGCTATATAGTAAGTTTGAGGCCAGCATAAACTACAAAGGAAGGTCCTGTCTCAAACAACAACAACAACAACAACAACAACAAAACAAACAAAAAGAAACACATACAGCACCCAGAGGCCCTAACTCTAACCTGTGATGTAACAAGCCTCATGACAATTTATTCTATTAAGACAATATATTCAGTGTTTTAGACTCCCCAGCACTTGAAAATGCTCCCAATAAGATAAGATTTTTAATCCCTTTGTTGATTCTATTTCAATCCCAAAGTCATTTTTAAAATTAGTTCTGGACCATAAAAAATATGATGGTGTGAGGTAATGTATATGCTAATTAACTAGACTTAGTCATTCCACAATGTGTATATACTTCAGAACATTATGCTGTGCATGATAAAAAACATAATTTTTTTTTTTGAGACTGGGTCTTACTATGTAGTTCAGGCTGGCCTTGAACTCATATGTAGCCCAGGCTAGTCTCAAACTCAGGGCAATCCTCCTGCCTCAGCCTCCTGAATGCTGGGATTATAAGCATGTGCCACCATGCCCAGCTAAAAACATAATTTTATGTCAATTTAAAAAAGCTTTTTAAAGCTGTTAAATAAATAAATGGTGAGATATACCATGTTAATGGATTGGAAGATTCAAAATAATAATAATGATAATTTTGCCTTCTCCCAATAAATATTAATTCCTGAACTTCTGAGGTAGAAACTCTGGAAAGAAAAGAAATTCTGGTAGTGTTCTGATCTCATCTGCTTGCTTAGGTCATCATTAGTTGCTTCAGGGTCCCCTTCCTCCCACCCCCAATTCTGGGGATTGAACCCAGGACCTTTACACTGAGCTACATCACCGGCCTTTTTACTTTTTAATTTTTTTTTTGAGACAGGATTCACTAAGGTACTGTGTTACCTGGGCTGGGTTTGAACCTCTGATCTTCTTGCCCCAGGCTCCCAGAGTGCCAAGATCACAGGTGTACATTACTATCTTCCACAAATCACTATTTCTTAAACTTGAGAACCATGAATATGTGAAGCCCCATTTGCCGACTCCAGTATGAGATATTTAAGTCACACTATAGACCTGTGATAAATTGGGGAAGAGGTTATCCTAATGATTTGGCGAGAATCGATGTACTTTTCTGTACTGTCATGCACAAGTTATTGATTTCTTGACGTCATTTGTTGGCGTGAAAGCTGGAAAAGAATGAACACAGTTTATTTACCCTGTTATCCTCATAAATGCTGAGATGGTTCTCAATGTTCTGAACTTATCAGGTTCACTGAGATTTATCAGGATTGTACTGAAGGAAAAATAGGATCACGTATTCTCTTTGAGAGGATTTGTGGGTTAACACTGGGTGAGCAGAATGAACATAATTTATTTACCCTGTTATCTTCATAAATGCTAAGATGGTTCTCAATGTTCTGAACTTATCAGGTTCACTGAGATTTATCAGGATTGTACTGAAGGAAAAATAGGAGTATGCGTTCTCTTTGAGAGAATTTGTGGGTTAACACTGGGTGAGCAGAATGAACATAATTTATTTACCCTGTCATCTTCATAAATGCTAAGATGGTTCTCAATGTTCTGAATTTATCAGGTTCACTGAGATTTATCAAGATCGTACTGAAGGAAAAGTAGGAGTATGCGTTCTCTTTGAGAGGATTTGTGGGTTAACAATGGACCAGCCTGATATGGTTAACTGTGTTGGTGCCGGGTGATCTGACACAAAGTAGCCTTATTCTGGATGGCAAAGGTCACCATGGTGATACTTGCCACAGAAAATATGAACATTATTGTCTTAGTCTGTGTTGTGCTGCTGTAACAGAGTATCTGAGGGGAATCTATAAAGAACAGATTTGGTTCTTGCAGTTCTGGATACTGGAAGTCCAAGGCCAAATGACACACATCTGTCAAAAGTCATTTTGTGGTATCATTCCACAGTAGAAAGTGGAAGGGCAAGAGAGCATGCAGGCACATGCGTGTGAGGGAGAGAAGGAATAGAACTCATCTTTTTATCAGCTCCCAAGGCAGCTAACCACTCCCATAATAGCACCTCAAAGCCATCCTTTTAACCACCCCAGTGGTCAGCACTGTTGCTCTGGAGATTGAGTTCCCAGCACCCGAATTTGGAGACACATTCAAACTGTAGTAACCACAAACTGCTTTACTGGCCTTCACCTTGGACAGTGAGCATCAGCATTGATCAGATGGACTGAACTCTAGAAGACATTCTTCAGTTTTCCCAAATTATGCAAACATATGTGAAGAAAAGAGTTTAAAGAGGTGGGTGGAGCCTTGTTATAAAACTTCACGTGCTAATTTAAGGAGGTCCGACTGTCTCCTCTAAGAACTGCTTGAAGGTGTGGAGAGGAGAGGAGCAGCAGGCTCAGACTTTGGCTTTTTGGTATTCAGTTGGTAGAAGCTTGTGGGAAAATGGACTAGGAGCTGGTGGTTAATGCAAAAGTTCAGATGAGGAAAAAGGGCCTGGGTTGGGGTAGGATGGTAGGTTTAGAAAAGAGAGAAGGACATTAGAAATAAGTAGAATGTAAAATTGCAGACTGTTACACTATAATTTTTTGATTTTATTGATATAATTA
>PVJO010022586.1:0-27769 GCA_004026905.1 Hystrix cristata | reverse complement strand
TTTTTTTTTTTTCATGCTGGGGCCCAAACTCAGGAGCTTGTGCTCTCTAAGCAAGTGCTCTACCACTTGAGCTAAATCCCCAGCCCCTCTACTTTTGATTCTTGCATCACTGGAAAGAAAGCAGTTTTGTTGTGTTGGGTAATCATTTCAATGTGTTGTTGAATTTGGTTCCAATTGTTTTCTAAGGATTTTCACATGCATATTAGTCCAGGATGGATAGTTTTCTTTCCTTGGTGTGTCCGTATCATGGTTTGGTGTGGGATTGGAAATGACCTTGTACAATGAATGAGAACCATTTCTCCCATTTCTTTTTCATGGAATAGTTTGAGAAGCATAGGTGTTAAATTCTTCTTTATGTGTCTTCTAAAATTCAACAGTGACTCTATCTGGTCTTGCAATTTCCTTTGCCTGGAGACTTTTTTTTTTTGTTTTTACTACTTTAACTTCATTGTTTGCTTTTCAGCTGTTTCGAGTTTTTTAGTTGTGTAGCCCTTTGTTTCAATTTTGATAGGTCAACACTGTCTAGGAATTTATCCAGTTCCTCTAGATTGCCAAAATTGTTGCAGTGTAGGTTTTCATAACAGACCTTAATGATCCTCTGGGTTTCATTGGCATCTGTCAAATCCTGCCATTTCCATCTCCAATTTTATTGATTCGGGCCCCTTCTTTCTGTTGGTTCGTTTGGCTAAGGGTTTAATTCGTCTTCTTTATCTTTTTTTTTCTTTATCTTTTGAAAGAACCAAATCATCTCTGTCTCAGTGATTCCAACTATGGTGCTTTGTGTCTCCACTTTGTTAATTTAAGTTCAGAACTTCATGATAACTTTCCTTCTCTCTGGTTCAGCTTTGATTTGTTCTTGCTTTTTCTAAAGATTTGAGATGTGTCATTAGGTTATTTGTTTGACATCGCCTGATTTTTCTGTCTTAGGCGATTCTAGCTACAAATTTCCCTCTCAGAACTGCCTTTGCTGTAGCCCAGAGATCCGATGTGTATCAGTCCCATCTTCGTTTGCTTCAAGGAATTTTAAAACTTCCCTCTTGTTTGCTTGATGACCCACTCACCGACCATTCAAAATGACGTGTTTAATCTTCACGTGCCTGCATACGTTCTATGGTATCTTTCGCTGGTGGTGTCTAGTTTCATCCCACTATCAACTTTAAGATGGCAAAAGTTGTTTAAATTTCTCATTCTTCTGAAACTTCCTTTATGGCTATGAGAGTTAACCGATCATGTCGAATTGAGCAAGCAACACCCAACTAAATTGGATCAGCATAGTTCTGGGTGTGCCTGCAGGGATTTACTGAAGGCAGAAGACCCACCCTGGGTGTGAGTGACAGCAGTCAATAGGCTTGTCCCCTGAATGGAATAAAAGAGAATCCAACAAGGAAGGTTCATTCCTGTTTCTTCAGAGGAGCTCCAGGCTTCACCTTCACCGTGGATGTCGTCTCTTGGTGTCCAGGGCAGACTCTTCAGCCTCTGGCACAGACCCTGGAGCCTTGCATCACAGAACCTTTGATCACCTGATACAGATTCACACAGAACACCAGAGTGAGCTTCAGGACTTTGACTGGATCCTTTGGATCTCCAGCACATAGACAGAGCTTTTGCACTTTCCCACACCTGACTCTGTGAGTGGCCACTGTAAGTCGATCTTATAAATACTTATATACTCCTGTATCTTGCTTTAACTCTGTTTCCCTCATAAACACTGACTTATACAATGGTCTCAGATATGACCTATTCTGGAGAACTTTCAATATGCTGGTAAAAAAGAAAAATGTATGCTCTCCACTTGTTGAGTGGAGATGTTTGTAAAGACCACTTGATCTATGGGATAGTTTATCTCCCATGTTTCTTTGTTGACTTTTCATCCGGATGACATGTCTATTGGTGAGAGTGAAGTATTGAAGCCAACCACTATTATCGTATTGAGCCTTTCTCTCGCTTTCAGTTGAGTAGTGTTGGTTTAATGAAATCGGGCATGCCAATGCTTGGTGCATACGTATTTGCAATCGTCATATCGTTTTGGATTGCTCCTTTAACCAAAGCATAGTGGCCTTCTTTGCCTCTTCTAACTTGATCTTCATGTCTGCTGGGGTGGATGTGAGTGTTGCTGTTCCTGCTTGCTTTTGGATTCCATTTGCAAGGAGTATCATTGTCTAGCCTTCCCCCTTCAGTGTGTGTACAGCTTTGCCGGTGAGGTTTGTTTTTCAAAAGCAGGAAATAGTTGGGACTTGTTTTTGAATCCAGTCTTCCTGTCTGTGCCTGCTATACGAGCAATTAGGGCCATTTATATTCTGAGCTTTGATAGAAAAACACGTATTAACTCCCACCTTTGTGTTATTTTCAGTTGTTTGATTTCCCCCCAATTTTCATTTGCTTGTCTACTCTTCCTCTTTTGTACGTAGCATACCTTTAATTTTCTGTTGCAGTGCCTGCTTAGTGGTCCCAAATTCCTTTACTTTATATTTTTCTTTTTTCCGTTGTTTTTAAATTTTTTTAATTTTTAAATTTTATTTTAATGGTGCATTTTCAATGTGCATAATGATAACATTCATCGTGGGAGATTTGTACCTGTACATGATATATCTTGTTGCTTCTTTTTCTCCTGTTCCCCTCCCCTCTCTTCCCCCTCCTTATTTACAAAAGATTTCTTTCCATTTTTTACTTCTATTTATTTCTCTTGTCCCTCTGTTCCTTCCCCCCCTCCCCTTCCCTTGTTCCCCTTCCCATTTGAACACTTTCTTCCATTTCCCAATATAATACATTTTAGCTTTTATTTACACTTTCAGTTTCTCACACCAGAGAAACAATGTGGTATTTAAACATGTGTGTCCGATTTATTTCACTTAAGAGTATGGTCTCCAGATGCCTCCGTTTGCCTCAAAATATCTCAAGCTTATCGTTCTTTATGATAGAGTAGTACTCCATTGTATAAAAAAACCCACATTGGGGCTGGGGATTCAGCTCAGTGCTCAGAGTGCTTGCCTTGCAAGTACAAGGCCTTGAGTTCAATCCCTGGCACACACACACAAAAAAAAAAAAACCCACATTTTTATATTGTTCATAGAAGGTCTTTATTTCTCCTTTGATTCTGAAGGATAGTTTTGCTGGAAACAGTGATCTACGTTGGCATGTATTTTCCTATAGGGCATGAAGTACATACATCCCTCCGTGCCCTCCTGACCTTTAGAGATTTTGCAAAAGACTTCAATTATTCTACTATGTTTACCGATATAAGTGACTTGGTGTTTCTCTCTTGTAACTTTCGAATCCCCTTCCTTGTTTTGTGCTCTGGATACTTTCACTGTAATAGGACACGGGTCTACTCTTTTCTGATCATGCCTGTTTGGGATTCTAAATGCCTCCTGTACCTCAGTATTCATACCTTTCCCAGGATCTGGGAAGTTTTCTGCCATCATTACACCGAATAGATTGTGAGTGTTTTATCTTTTACACCAAAACTTCATAACTTTGGCCTTTTATCTGTTTCCCAGACTTCTTGAATGCTCTGTGAACAATTCTTTTATTCTTTCTTTATTCGTGTCTGAGTTTGATAAGTCTTCAGTCTCATCTTTGGGCCCTGAAAGTCTGACTTATTTCGATCCAGTCTATAAGCTGATGTTTTCTGCTGTTTTTTTTGATTTGACTCTAAGTGGAAAATTTCAGTATAGAAGTTTGGCATCACATAGATAAAAAAGTGCCTGAATTTCATTGTAAGAATTTATAAAGAACCAAGTCTCAACCTGCACCTTTCTCCGGGTCAGATTACTGTTACTAATACACAGGGATAACACCATTAAAAAATGCGAGGTATATAGGTTTGGTATAGTATAAAGAAAAAGAAATAACTATATCATCGTGCTATACTGTCGTACCCTCTATATCTACCTGTATATCTGTCTCTTACATTTGTCTGTCTATCTATCTATCTATCTATCTATCTATCTTTCTATCTATCTATCATCTATCTATCTATATCCATACACTCCATGGGAATATTTAGAACTGTATTTCAAATTAAAATATATAGTCGATATGACTGGATAGCAAGAAGCCATTTGGGAAATATAGTCTTCTAACAGTTTCAAAATATTCACACCACAATTGTTTATTTTTGGATGGCTTTTCCATGGAGGGTGATTTCACCCTGTTCTAGAGATTTGTGTCGTCGAAAATGACACAGTTCTTGGTTAAATGCCCTGCGTGGAATCCCTACCTTCTCACACTTGTTCATCATTTTCCTGAAGGAAGTCTGCGTTGCATATTTTCTCATCCTATGTCTCTGTGTTTGTATGCTGTGGTAACCCCCAAAGTTCATCCTGTTACGTAAAGACATTGAGTATTGGGTATTACTTTGAGTATTGAGACACTGAGTATTACACTGTTTTGAGCGATGGGTTTATTGAACACTTTGACCGGGAGCACTATCTGCAACTGTTTCCCTTCTTTCCCAGTGCACGACATTGACGTGGAAGTTACCTGTAGCTAAGCCAAGGAATCCCACAAAGAAACAAAGAAAAATACATTTTGCAAAATACACCTTCCAGAGTCACCTGACTTTTCCCTATAGATGCTATTGCCAGGTAAGCCATTTTCTTTCTGAAAGTAAATTTACCCAGGATATCGATTCCTGTAGAACATATTTATGTTCGAACAAAGTGTGCTTGGGTATCTGTGTCTAATAGCATCACAGCCGTTCTGTTACTCTCTGTGTCTCTTTTCTGTTTGACATACAACTATTCTTCTTGAAAGCTGCTAATACTTACCTCCAAAACGTCCACCAAACATCCACCACAAAACTCAATGGTCCGCAAAGGAAAAGTTTGCATGTCAAATTCTGAGAAATCACATGGAAGATAAATGGCATATCAACTTGCCTCGCCTAAATAAATGCAGAGCCTGACAAAGTCAGTGCCTGAACCAGACCCAGGCATCACGCCCTTTACCCATAGAATGACATTCCGCACATCGCCCGTGCATACCAGAGGGTCACCCCCATTGAGGTAGCTTGAAAAAGAAATCATTAGGAAGCTCCTGATAAGCACCTCAGAGAAGGTACCAATGACATGAGCACCCGGTGTGACAGGAGCGAAATCTGATTTACAGAAGAGTTATAATTAGAACCCCAGGATTTGTCACCATCAGTACCGCATGACTCCCAGTGGCGTGCAAGGGTACTGGGCTTCATTCTCCGTGTCTTCCACTTGGTGCGTGTTCATCTTTGTGGGGTTACAGGAGCTAGGAGTGGGACAGATATCAAACCCTGAAGTAGGGTTCCACCTGTGACTCTACATTGATGCTTTCTAAACGTAACTTAAACTTTCATAGGAGGCTCTGGCATAAATACGTGGCTCATTTTTCTTCCTATAGTTGCATGTTCCCTGAAAAATCTCCCAAGGGATCCTCTGACCCTCTGATTTGCAAAAACACTGTTCTCTCTTCCTAGACTTCATCCTGAAATCATGGTTGCCTTTGATAGGTTTAGAAGCACAGAGGCAGTCTGTTGTCCCTCCTAGCATAGTCAGCATGAACGGTGGTGGAAATGTCTATCTAGTGAGTGTCCCGCAGCTTGTTTGTGTAAGCATGCCACACTACAGGGCACAAGCGAAGTCATCCGAAAGCTGGTATAGCGCTGCTCACCTGGGCCAGCAGCCCAGAAAGACCACACCAGATGAAACTGGCCCTCGAGACAGAGACGCAGTTTCTCTCCCAAATGATTGGAAGTGGTTATTCGTGCAATTGCAAATTGAGAGAAAACATCAGGCAATGTGTAATGTATTCTTCTTTTCCTTTTCTTCATCCTTTCTAGGGACACACGGCATATAAATACAGTAAAACCTAGACAATTTGGATTCCCCTAAATTATAATTGCCATAATTCAGGCAAGAGCCAGCCCTGAGGCTTAAATGACTTCCTAATATTTCTGTTTTCAGTGTCTTTTTTATTTTTTAATAATTTTATTCTTCTCGTTTCACTGCATTTACCTTATTTTTACCTGAGTAAAAATAGAAAATAGGGGCTGGGGATTTAGCTCAGTGGTTAGAGTGTTGCCTAGCAAGCGCAAGGCCCTGAGTTCGATCCCCAGCACCAAAAACAAAAAAATAGAAAATAAATGCTTCGTGCAAAATTACCAGAAAAACCCTACAAAGAAATACATAATTGTTATCATGACAGTATAAGTGTCTTCATTTGCAGAATGAAAATATATGCAAAACTCCTTGTCCCTGTTACAAAAGACAGAAATTTTTTCTGGCAATGAGTGACCTATTACAGTATTAATACGTTATACCCTTTGGATCTGAAGACGCCAAGTCAGAGTTTTGCTTTGCAGTTACAAATTTTAACACATTTTAGGTACACTACCTCTTTATAAAAGGCGGTGGCATAAAAAGATGAATGCAGAAAACAGACAATCTCATCAAATATGTTTGGAGGGAGGCAGAACCCTTTAAAAGACACACTGTGTTTGAGTATCACCATTAATCTGGGGAGAAAACAGCTCAACACTTTTCCATTATTCACTGACACGAACTGGTTCAAAAAGAATCAGTATGATTATTTGTCTCATGTGAAGATCGACCGCACCATGGCCGATTCTGTCTAATTTGCTTGACTTTTCCAATGCCAACAGAAATTTTCAGAATTCAGGCTAGCAAGATAGTGTATGAAAGTTGACTCGATGCAAAATTCACACGGAAAAAATCTTTTTAAAACCGAAGTGAAAATGTCATGGTTTTTGTGTGTCTAAGGTACAAAAAGAGCGATCATTTTATGTCATCCTCTAAGTATATTCTACATTCTTTTATGAAAAATTCACAAAAACAGCAAGGAAGGGATAGCATGAGTTGAGTTTTCTTTCATAACCAAGTTCTTTTTTAATAGAAGAAAATCCTACCTAGGAAAATGTATCCTCATTAAGGAAAACAGAAATGTTTACTCTATCAGTTGAGGCAAACTGATGAAAGTGTCTTGGATTGATTGGAGAAATTAGTCACATTACCTGCGCTACAGTACATAAAGCGATGGTGAAAGAGGTGAGGAAAAGAGGATCAGCATCTGATCGTGTATGAGAACTGTCTGTTCAAATTTCCAAGAATAAGATAAAAACTGCCTAAGGAAGAAAAGGAATAGAATGCGGCCTTATTTAAAAACCTGGGGAATACTTAGAGAGAGAGAAAAAAACAGAGTTTAGTTTTCAGGGGTCTAAAAGAAATGTGGGTCTCCCCACCTTAAAAACACATACACATGGGAAGGACACATACAGTCTGTCTTCTTGGCTGAAACTTTAACATGTAAGCATTTTCAATGTGAAAGTCAAGATTTTTGAGCTCCTGATACACCATAACGTTATACTTTATTATTTTTTTCTTTACATCAGTGTCCTTTTGTTCAAAGAAACCAATGTTTTCAAGGAATGCCAAGTTCGGCGTGGTGGTGCATTCGTATAATCCCTCGGGAGGCTGAGACAGGAGGATTGCTTGCGAGTTGGAGGCTAGCTTGGGCTCCACACTGAGTTCAAGGCCAGTCTGAACTACACAGCAAGACCCTGTCTCAAAAAAGAAAAGCAAAAAAGACGCATGTGAAGCATTTTATACCCTCTTAGATGTAAAATATATTTCATAGAGTTATTGTAGGTTTACGCATATGCGTGCGTGTGTTTGTGTGTGTGTGTACACATGCATTAGAAAGACTCTCGCAAAGTCTTTACATTCAACACTGGCTGTTACAAATTGCTGACAGTACTTGAAAAATGTTTAGATGCAATTTCAAAGAGAATGTCCACCATCTCAAGTGTTCAGTATTTGCAACTGGCTTCCAGTTTTTGTGAATTAGCAGGGTTGAACTAATTCTAGTTTCCTTTGTTGAACCTGGTGGGTGATCAGAGCACGTTAGGGCTGTCACAGCAGTCAGACCAGCAAAAACCAAGCACCGCAATGGGACAGTTGGAGAACTCAGTTTATTAAGCAGGCTTCCCTAGACTGACTGTTTGCCCAAGAATCTGAGGCCCTGAGATCACAGCCCCTTCTCCTTTTAGAGTCAGTCCATCTGGCTGCACTGCTGGCAGCTGATTGGTTCACGGGTTAGGGAGTATTTGCGTAGCTCAGGAGTTGCTAGGGAACATTACACAGTGCTGGGGGCTGGAGGGAGGGAGGGGAGGAAGAGGGGGAGGAGGAGAGGCCGGGGGAGGGGAGGGTGCAAGTGGTGATGCTGCTAGGGAAAGTACCATAGCACAGCAGCTCCTGGAATATTTACATGGCACGGGAGTTCCCGGGCAGGAAACGGACAAAAAGGTTGTATTTTATTAGAACATTTGTCAGCCCTCCTAGCCCCAGGTTGACCTCTGGACAGGCAGACCCTATGCAAGTAGGACACCAGCAAAATATTTCACATCCAGGCAGGAACTTACAAAAACACTTTCCTTCAGCAAGGGCCTTCATGGTTTTGGTGGAATACAAATTCCCGTATGTGCACAAACAGAATAAAGCTCCGGGCTTCAGTTAAAGGGGTATCTCGAGTTTTCCTCTTCAGGGCCAGTCCCCCAGGAGGAGACGGTGGACTTAGCACCTACTGTATCTGTGACCTCTTAGTCAATTAATTTAGTACAGTTGTGCTTCAACGTCCTCACCTATAAAATTATGTAACGGTACATACTCCTTTGAAGTGCCACTCGTAAATGTGTTGGCCTTTATGTTCATGCCACAGGCATAACTATACATATTTTCGTTGTCAAATTAACAAAAATTCATTAGGTTTCCTTTAACTTCCCTTGGACCCATGTGCTCCAATTACAGTTTTAGAGGCGACCTATTTCATTTCGTTGTTGTCTATTAAATTTAATGAATTACTTGAGGGAAAAAAACACATCTACACATAAAAACACATAAAATGGCGGGAGGGGGGAGGTGAGAGAGCTAAAGCCCGAGTTCGTATGGGGTGGAAGGTACGTAGTGTGGAAGTTCGTATACTGTGTAAAGGCACCACCCTCATGGAGGAGTCGGGTAATGCGGGCAATCTCGGATCTCCAGGTGCTGTGAACAGAGGAATGGTCTCCCGAAACATGTAGATCTGGAGAACCCTACTGCCACTGACCCTGCTTTCCAAAGAGGCTGAGCTAGGCCTGCCGAGCACGCGAACATTTTGGGTTTCTAAGGCGGTGGCTCACGTGGGTGCTGCCATAATGCACACACTAAAATCACGCGGCAAGCCCAGATCTGCTGGTCCTGTGAACACCACGGGTTTTTAACTGCTGAGGGCCCGGGGTCACTCTGATTGTGCTGCGTCTGTGGTCATGCTGGAAGCCTCAGCCCTTGCAGTCACTACGGCATGCTTGTTCTCCTGACGCTCACCACCTTCCCGTCCTGTGGCTACTGCTGGCTACGGGCATGTAAAAACCTCAGCCCTCAAAGTCATGTAGGTGATCTACCGTTTGGGGTCGCCGCTCTGCTGGCCATCTAAACTCTACTGCCTGCCTTCTCCCACCCTACGCCAGGCACAGTGTCAGACTCAGGCCACTCTGTGACATAAGGATTGCGAGCTACGGAATGCTGCAGATCCACGTTCCTCCGCTAAGTGGCGCCCATCATCACGGCGCAGTCGGAGTTCTCGCTGTGGGTCATATGACCGCTATAGCCTATCACAGTTGTTCCTAGGGTCACGTGTCCCACTCCCGTCGTGTGACGCTCAGGCTAGTCAGTGATAAGACGACTGACCACGCCCACCCCCACCCCCCGTGGGCCACGTGATTCCAGCGTCACTTGACCTGCCGTGGAGGTCGAGTACCAGGATCTGACCTTTTGACGCCCTACTTCAGCGCAAGGTGGCCTTCTGAGGAGACGGAACTACTAAAGGTCAGCGCTCTGGCGGGGACTTGCGCTCAGGCTGAATTTCGATGTGGCCGCGGTCCCAAAGTCTCCACAGACTTTCAGGTTCCGTGTGGTAGATGTTTGTCCCCTAGGAGGGGCACTACTCGTAATACAAGTTTCTTCAGATTTTGAGGCGTAAAAGGGTCCGTAGCGGCTGCCAAACGGCACACGGTGTGAGGAGAAGCGGTTGGGCCGAGGCGCGGGGAAGAGTTTCTGAGTGCGGTCGAACTTTTGTACACCTCACAGAGGAAAGATTCTGTGTGTGACGGAGGGCGGCGCGGTGGGGAAGGTCGCGTGCCCGTGACTTTGTGTGCCTCATTCTGGACTCACAGGATCTGCTGTTGGGAGAGAGAGAGGTGAAGGAAGGCAGCGCGCTGGGGTTTGGTGTGGGGAGGCAGAAGGCCAAAGGAGTCAAGGGCTCCTCGATCGTCTCTCAGGAGCAGGGCGCTGGGAGGCTGGCGGGACCACCTGCCCTTCCGTCGCCCCCCCGCACCGTCCCCCGCTTCCCTGCTCCCCTGCTCCCCGCTGCTGCCCGCTCCCCGCTGCCGCCCGCTCCCCGCTGCCGGCTCCCCGCCCCCACCCCCGCCCTGAAAACCGAAAACCGTACCTTTGCCTATCACTCTGCCCAATTCACTGTCTGTGCAGGGGAATGCCCTCGTCTGTCCCTTCTCTGCTCGGGTTGTTTCTAAGGACACCGGAGACCTCTTAGACGCCAGTTCCTTATTTCGTCTCGCAGACGATTTGAAATCCAATCTCAGCCTCTGCCTCTTGTTTGATTTTGTAAAGATTCTCTTTGTTCCCGTGACTTATTTTCCGGGCAAACAAACATAGGCTCAGGGAATGAGCAGTGTTGGGAGTGAGGTAGAGGGAGGTTGGGAGGATTGGAGCAGAGGAGAGAAGCAAAGTTTCTAAAAAGTTGGGTATTTCAACAGAAGCGTCATGGTGGCCATGAGGTGAACATTCGGAAGTTACTACACCAAATCTGAAGTTCATTAGTTGTGCAGAGTACGTTTGGAAGTGGGCGGGGAGACAGTCTTTCTGTTCTGAGGATCTCTGAATGCCTTAGAGCAGCCCAGCCACACGGTATTGGCTCGTGATTTTTCTCCCTCCCTTTCTAAGCGTTGTTTCTGAGACTCCTTCTCCAAAACGTCTCCCTTTTCTTCTTGTGGAGCGTTAGAGGGAACAGATTTAAGACAAACACTGAGTAGACTCATTGCTGGCCAATTTGGCACATCACAAAAATGGTGTGGGAAGAGTAAAGTCGAGCCGATAGCAAGGGTGTGCTTACCTTGGCGGGGCTGTAAATACTGCTTGATAGGTGGTTAAAGAACATTGTCCGTGGTGATGTTTTCATACTGTAGAGAACTTAAGTAATCTATTCTAATTTTCTCTCGCTTCTGCATTTCCAGGTTTGTTCTGCAGAACTCCAGGGCCAAGAGACAGGAACAACAAAAATGTGTTCTATGGAGAAGAAGTTCAGGACACAGAGAAATGAAGGTAAATTAACTTCCATACTGCAGAATATCTTTTTTCAGATAATGTGCTGATCTGCAACGGGAGTCTCCAAGGGAGAGGTCGATTCCCCAGCACCTGTGGGCATGGAACATTTCTGCACAGAGCCTTGGCGATACTGTGTTCTTCGAGGAATGTGTCGGGGAATCCTGTTCAGGCTAGTGTAAATCTTTTGAGCCGTGAAAACCATGTGCTGCTCTTGAGTATGAATAAGGGAATGCACGTTTATAACAAGCAGAACCTGTTCTTCTCATTGAGAGATCACTTAGTGCTCCCCAGTCCATATTCTCTCGTGAGGCAGTTTCTCTCCCGCTTGGATCTTTTCCGTTTGCCTTCCTTACAGGTACTCTCGATTTATAAGCGTGTTTCTGATATCACAGGGGCAAAGATAACCACACCAATGTGAATCAGTAGGAAGTGTTACCTGTCGTAGCGCATGAAGCGCCTCCTTGGTGAACACAGGATGCAATTTACCTGTCAGGATGAGCAGCCTCAATACCCCTCATTTTATACAAAGAATCCACACTTTTCCCAAACCGCCTTATCATCTAATAACTACGGCCGCCATATTTTCAGTCCCTGTTGTATGGCAAGCACGGTGGTAACTTTGTCATGTGAGTTCTCTCACTCCCACCTCAGAACAGTCCCGAGAGGGTGTTATTTTAATTTGCCTATGAGGCAGGAGGAGTTGGGTTAGGCTGTGATTATAGGCAAGCCCCACATCTGGGTGTCTTATTGCTCACTCCAACATGTCCAGGATAGGTGCAGATCCCACATGGGATGGTGGATTCCGGTCCTGGAGTGGTTCCTGGTGGAATAATTCAGCCACCGGAACTGATGGAGCGGCCAGTCTCTAGAATGAAAACGGTCACTCGCTGTGCCAGGGAGTCTCCAACTGGCACACGGATGTTCTGGTCTGGGAGTGGCACAGGGCGCTCACGATTGGTTTGGCCGGAGCCGGTCACTCACTCCCTCCACCCAAACGAAGGCAGTCGGTAACTGCAGCTCTGCCAGCTCAGTGCCTGGAACAAGGGACAGTGGAAGCCGCTGGCAAATAGCACTGTGCCGTGTGGAGGAACGGAAGCCCAGAGAGGTTGAGGACTCGTGTGGAGTCACAGAGGCCTTAAGGGACAGAGCCTGTTTGTTTTGAAATGAGACGGGTATGTTTTCAAATTCAGTGTCTTTTCTCTTCCTTTCTGCGCCGCATGCTGGTCTCTTACATGGGGTTCGTGTGTGTTTGTGATAAAAATTCCTTTACCTCTGTGGTGGAATTCCGTCCTCCTTAATGGCCTGCCAAGCCTCAGGCCTTTCCAAGCAAGTGACTGTATTGGCTACTATACTCGCCGTTGTGCACAAGGGTGAAAATTATAAAAATTGAAACTCGGTGATAGGTGAGAGGATCGTTGATTGATCATTTACGAAGGAGAACACTATGTCGTGTCTTTTCACGTTGTCGGGAAAAAAAATCACAAAACTGAGAGCAGACATGAAGTGGAACTGATGAGAGTTGAGACACAGTTCAACAAAGATGCTAAACGTCAGTGTTTCTGAAACAGGGCGGCGATAAAGCCTGCGGCAACACGGGTGGAGAAAGCGAGAGAGGAGGCCCAGAAAAGCCGCTGTCGGGGTAGGAAGAAGGTGTCGTGCTTGCGGTTACAGAGAGGCCTGAACGGCTAAGGCGATGGAGATGTGCTGATAATTTGAAATTTTAGATTAGGGACTTAAATCCCAGGGGAGAACAGAACTTTCAAAACTGCAGAAGTAGAGAAACCTTAACGGTATCAGAAGTACTCCTCCCAAGTCATACGTGTCATGGCAAAATTACTAGCCGATATCAATTAGCTACATGCCTGGAAAATGTGCGGATAAATCAGTAGCAAACACAGGGCCTCGCCTGAGAGCGCAGCCGCAGCTTTCAGCCAGCTGGCACCCCCCCCCCCAGTGATGCTGCCCTGAAGTGATGTGGGTTCTCAGAAAGGCCTCTGGCTCTTCCTGTGCTCTACACGTGGAACTTGTGTCTTGTTAGCCTGCACTGATGTCGGGCTTTTGGTTGTGAATTTTCGTGGAAACAAGTTGGTTTGCTGGCATTCTCCCAGTGTTCCCAACGAGGTTCGTTTTTGTTGTTGTTTCAGAGTAGCGTTACAGAGCTACGGTTTTTGAACACACGGACGCACTGCATGTTACTGCGAGATTCTGAGCAGAGGGGTGACGAGATTTGATGTGTGCTTTAAAAAAAAATCGCTCTGCCTTCTGTGTCGAAAACAGATGGTAAGGGAGGAAGTGTAAAAGCAGCAATCCCAGGTGGAAGGCAGTACAGGCCAGGAGCTGGATGATGGTGAGCTGGCCTATACGAGAAGTGGCTGGGCTCTGGCTATATTTTGAAGGAGAGCTAAGAGAGTTATCTGGATGAGTTGCATGTGGAGTGTGATTATAAAAGAGAGCATTCCGGGCCACCTCCAAGTTTCTTTTCTTTTTTTAATTAAGAGAAGACAATTTATTTAGAGGACAGTTTATTTCAAAGTGGTGAAAAAGGGGGAAAAGGAGAGGATAGATAGCCACTCGACGAGTAGGGAGCATTCGAAAGCGAAATACTCCCACCTCCAAGTTTCTGAAGCCGAGCAAGTAGAATGTGTGGGTCCAATGCGCTAATTACTTTGAGTTGCATTTCCAGCCCCTTGTCCCACATCAGGGAAGTGCTGTAATTTGTAACAGGACTCCTGACAGTGAGTCACACAGTGAAAGCAATGACCCGCCCCAGAGTTCATCATGAGTGCCATGTAAAGTGATTAGGAGTGAGCCGGGTTTTAATTCACAAGCGTGTCCAGAGGCACTGTGGACTAGTTAGTGCACAAAGCGTGTAACTCACAAACACAGAGAACCTTAAATGTTAGAGTCTGCAGGGAAGCTGGTTCGTGATGGTCTAATTGACCTCAATCCCCATGCCTCCCAAAACACTAATACCGCTTCCTGCTGGTGCGTGGGTTCAGTCGACTGCGTTCAAAATGAAATACCCTCAGTGATTCTACCTGTGGTAGGAAGAATTGAGATGATACTATTTCTGTGGCATCCAAGAAAGAAATAACAATAACAAACTTCCAAATCTCCTCACTTGGTGGATTAGATACATTGGTGGCAAGTACGGGGGTGGGGGAGGGGCGGGGGCATGTGTCAAAAAACAACAGCAACTCCTAGGACTGAATCCAGAGTGAATCCAGGGTGAATACAGGGCGAGACAAACCCAGAACGCCTTATAAATGTACTTGCGGCTAGATGTCAGAGCAAAGAAAATTAATGAGAGACAGAGGGGAGTGCCGCATAATGATAAGTAAAAGGATCCATCTTTGAGGAGGCCATAGGGATCCTAGGTGCGTGCACACCAAACAACAGAGTTGTAAAGTCTGTGAGGCAAATGCCGATGGAGCTGAAGGGAGAAATAGCTGAATCCACAGGGAGAGCTGGGGCCTCGAGCACCCTGATCCCTAGATAATTACAGGACAGAATATCAGCCAGGATATAGTGCAGAGGGTCTGAACAATGTGATACAGTAACAGGATCGAAATGGCATAACTAGAAACTCCACCTGACAACAGCAGAATACGCTGACGTTTCCTAAAGGGTCATTTGGCAATCACAAAGATAGAGCATCTTGTGGGCCCTGAAACAACCTGGACAAATTTGAAAGAACTGAAATCATACAGAGTACTTTCCCTGACCGCGAGGGTATCAAATTAGACACCGCAGTTACTGGTTTATCATTCCGGTTGGTCACTCTGACCCTTGTTGTAGAACAGCCAAGCTTAGGAAGAGTCTTCTCCCGGGCGGGAAGCGTTGCAAGCTGGGCAAGGTGAAAGCGTGCTCCGGATATTTCAGGCGAGTGCTGCTAAGGGCAAGGCTGGAAGCAGGGGAGAGTTGAGGAGGCTGTTTTCTCTGTCCCACCTGTCATTAAGCCCGGCACGACACCCACAGAGGAAGTACTGCTTGCTGGATGTTCGCAGGATCAGTTCGGTGGACGAAAGGACCGGGGAGGTGTGAGAGGGGTCGCCTCCCAGCTGTTGGCGTTAGATGGTCGCTAAGAGCAGGGAAGCCTGAGACAAAGCAAGATTGGGGCAGTTTCCTGGCATGTGGCTGGTGTTCTAGGTGAGCCCGTGGGCACACGCGCCCCTGCTCTGTACCAGGCCTGTCCCACTTTTTAGAAGGTTTCAACACGATTGCTTCCTCTTCCGAAGATACCTCCCCTGATCGTGCAACCTGTGGGCTGCGGTTCTCCTGCCCCGGCAGGCAGAGGAGTTTGCTCTCTGGGGGATCGTGCCCTTGGTCCCTTGGGGCAGCTTGGCCCTTTGCTTACCTTCCCGCAGTGTTAGAGCTCGTGAGGTGGTAGGTGGTAGCGCACCACTGATGTGTCTTTGACCATGTGTCTTCCTTGCCTGTTTCAGAACGTAGGGATGGCACGAGCGTTCTTCGAGGAAGAAAGAGAGACGGGAGTTCTTCCCACGGGCATTTTGGCAGCGCTCGTTATGAATGTAGTGGGTATGAGCGTCCGCCTTCACACTTTGAGAAGGATGATGAAAAGGCAATGAGGGACGCCCACGAGGATTCCCTAGTAAGACAGTAAGTGACGGGCGGCCTGGTTTGCCAGTAGTGGGCCCAGAACTGCACGACTCTTTCACTCTCTGCGGTCTTCTTTTGCATCTCTCGCTGGACGGATGAAGAGTGGTAGATGTGGACTACTGCTTGAGCAGTCCTACTTGTGGGCCTGGTATCAGTGAGGGGAGGGTGTATGGAAGACATTCCCAGCGCTGATGGGCACGGTCCTTCTCTCCTTTTGCCAGCAGTCCTTACTCCAGGCGATGCAACAAGAGGACAGGGAAGTGGTATGATTTGCACCAAATCCGTGTTACTGTGCACAGAGATCTGCAGTCTGGAGAGAAAGAGGTGAAGGAGGGCACGCAAGTCAGAACCGTGGAGAGCTGGTTCAAAATCACAGTGAGTGTCCTGGCAAGGTCTGCATTAGCGAGAGTGTTGTGGGACCTAATAGAGGGAAGATCGCGTTCACCACGGTGTGTCGGTTGTGTAGAGAAGACCCTCTAGATGGAGAGCAAGGGGGTTTAGGAAATCCATATTTGGCACAGAAAGAAGGAATCATGCCAGCGGTCCTGTTGGAAGTGCTTCAAAGCTAGGTTGAAAGTCAGAAAAGAGCACTTAACTGAGTCTGTTCTCTGTCCTGATTCCATGGGGTCTCTCTTTTTCTCCCATTCCTTGTTGTTCCCTTCAGATTCCGTTTGGCAGAAAGTACGACAAAGCCTGGCTGGTGAATTTAATCCAGAGCCGTTGCAGTGTCTCCTTCAGCCCGGTGGATGTAAGAGAGGATGGCGAGGCCCGCTGAGGGGGCAGCAGGGAGGCGGCGAGGCGTGGCTCAGCAGGGCCGTTGGCATCTGACACCGCTCCTTCTGCCCTCTCTGCCTGTAGTTCCACTATGTCGAAAGTCTGGCCCTGTTCTTTGTCGAGGGTGCCAGCACTGCCTCTGCAATAAAGAATGTCAGCTACAAGATCTCTGATGAAGAGAACCGGAAGGTGTGTGCTGGGGGCCGTTCCTTACACCCAGACCTGGGCTGGCAGGCAGGCCGGGAGCTGGTTGCTGGTCGTTGCCTTGTGATCAGAGGTCCTCTGCTTCCCACAGATACCTATCTTTGTCAATCCTTCTGCGGTACCCTACTCTGTGCAGAATAAGCTCACGCCAGAAGAAATGGAATCTCTGAAGGTATTGCAGACTCAGAGCACATTGTGTACCCACTTCCCGTGCACGCCCCTCCTTCCCCCAGCCCCCGATGTTCTTGTCGCTGCCACCCCCCGTGGCCTCACAGCCACTCTCTCTGTCACCGCAGTTGACCATGATAAAACGACATAATGTCTCCCAGCAAGCGCTCGACCTTCAGAAGCTCCGCTTTGACCCAGGTATGGCTGAACCGCCCTAACTCTAGGCCAGGTGAGAGCAGAGGGGTCTGCCTGGGAGGAAGACATCTGGAAGGTGACTTGAGGAGGCTCTGTACTGATGCTGCTCCAGCTAGGCCCCTTCCAGGCCTCTCTCTCCTCTCTCTCTCTCTCTCTCTCTCTCTCTCTCTCTCTCTCTCTGCTTCCTGAAGACTTGATGGGCCACGACATTGATCTGATCCTGAATCGAAGACATTGCATGGTTGCCACCCTGCAGATCATTGAAAAGAATTTCCCTGAGGTGAGGCCTAAGGCCCAGAACCGACATTTAGGTAGAGGGGCAGACAGGATGGGGCACGGGGAAGGTTCGTTTCCGAGGCCCCAGAAGGTAACCATTGCTTTAACGCTCCCCCCCGAGAAGTTGGTGTCCTTGAACTTGCAAAACAACAAACTGTACAAACTGGATGGCCTGTCCGACATTGTGGAGAAGGCTCCCCACGTCAAGATTCTGAACCTTTCCAGAAACGAAGTGAGTACAGGGAGCCGGCTGAAACTGGGGTTGGGGGTGGTTGGGAGTGCACTCCGGGGTGATGGCAAGAGGCAGGCAGGCAAAGATACCTGTGGGTGAGGGGTGGGGGCTGGGACACCGGGTGCCAAATGCCCCTCTTTCCCTGGCATTCCTCTAGCAGTTCTGTCCCCATCTTTTGCAGCTGAAGTCGATCCAAGAGTTAGACAAGGTAAAAGGCCTACAGCTGGAAGAGTTGTGGCTCAAAGGGAATCCCTTTTGCAGCAAGTTCCCAGACCAATCTTCCTATGTGAGGTAGGTAAGGCCTTTGTCCCTGCCTGGGGACCTGTGTCCCCGAGAGCCTGCACTGCCCCTGTTGTGCCTGTGTGCAGGAGGAGGCAGCCCTGGTCCTCTAGGACTGCACCCCATTGCCCTCGCCATCTACGTCCTTTGACTGCCTTCACAGGTCTCTTTCTTCTTCTGATTTGGTCCTGGGATGTGTTTCCCACCTCCCTGCACCCGGCCTCCGGCTCCTCCAGCATGCCCTCTCATAGCTCCCTCGAGATAATACTATTTTCCTTCCTTAGTCCTGTGAGGGGCTCTCCTTCCTTTGCTCCAGAAAGATCCCCCCTCCCTCGCCCCCAGCCTGTCCCAGGTTAACAGGGAGGTTTTCCTGCCCCATGCTGAGGACTGAGGCCCTGGGTGGCTGCTGACAACATGACATCCTCTCCTCTAGGCCATAGCTTAGAGCTGTGCCCTCCTTGTGGAGGAAATCTGGGCTCCCTGCACCAGTGAGCCACAAGGGGGCTGCTGGCAGCGAGCAGAGGGCTTCCTCAGGCAGGAGGGGAAAGCAGAGGACAGAGGAGGTGGAGGAGGCAGGAGGCCCGGCCTCTCCCGGGTCCTGCGCCTCCCTTCTTCCTCTACATCGCCTCCTCCTCAGAGGAGCCCCAGAGAGCTTTGGACAATTATGATTCCCTGGGCAAGGCACAGACCCTCTGACCCATGCTGAGCTGAGGCCTGACCCTTCACTCCTTCTGGTTGTGGGGAATGACCCCTGCTGCCCGCCCCCACCTCTGCTCCCCATGTCTGGCTCAGACTGGGCTCACACAGGAGACAGAGGCCCGGTCTGCATCCAGTGGGTCCCAGCCCAGCAGGTGAATGATTTCATTGCTTCCTCAGGCCCCAGGGCCAGCCAGGGACAGGTAAAGAAAAGAGCTGTAGCAAGGGAGCCACTGTCTTCTCTCTTCTCCCTGATCCCCCGCACCAGGATACAGCATCTTCCCCTTCTCCATGCTTTGCTTCCTCTTTCTCCTCTGTCTGTAGTCTCCTTTGCTTCCACCCATCCCTCCCTCCCTCCTTCCTGTTCCCCCTGCCTTCGCTCCCTTTCCATTGCCATTCCCTTGCTTTCCCGCTGGACATCCAGCATGGAGGCAGAGCCCTGGGCTCCCACCCCGTTCCCTGCTCCCTGCAGAACCTTCTGTGGGGACTGGAGGAAGGTAAGAGAGGAAGGCAGCAGAAGCAAGCCCCAGAGCTGGTCCCCCCGGGCAACTGCTTTCGGTCCCGTGCCGGTCCAGGGGAAGGGGTTCAGGGCAGCGTAGGTGGGACCTCCCCAGGCGGGTGGAGAGGGAGGAGAGCAAGAAGGCAAGGTGGAGAGAGGCCCCGCAACCCTGAACTGACAAATCGCTCTGTTCGGTTTTTGGTTTTGGACAGTGCCGTCCGGGATTTGTTCCCCAAGTTGCTACGCTTGGTAAGTATGTACCTTCTACATGGCCTCCTCTTTCTCTCATACACGACCTCCACGCCTGCCTGCAGACCCTTGGGGCGTGCCTAGGCTACGTGTTTGCATCATTCGGTCATGGAGTCCTGAGGAAAGCATGAATGTCCTCCTTGGAAAACATGTCTGTAAGCACACACAGAGACACACACGCACACAAAGGCTGCATTTATTAGTAGAGGTTTCCAGGACCCGTTGACACGGACGTCCACTGTAACCTCACCCGTGGACATCGCAGGGCCATTTCCCACCCGAACTCTTCCCCGTGTTCGCCCTGGGGTCTGTCGGTCGCTTTGGTCGGCCAGTGCCACCAGTGTGGTCTGCGCTGCTGACTTCCTCTTTCCCTCTCCAGGACGGCCAGGAGATATGCCTATCAGTTGACATTGAGGTTGATGCTCCTCAGTTAGCAAAACCCTGCAAGGTGAGGAAGAAGGACGAAGAGAGATTCGGGATGCTGCAGGGGCGGTTTTATCAGCCACGTAGCCTGAAAATGACTTGCTGTTCTAGGAAAGCTGTAAAGAATCCAAGACCTTGAAGAGTGTGGTTCTGCAGTTCCTGCAGGAGTAAGATCCCCTGGGACCGTGAGGATGGGAAGAGCTGGGGTGGGCCGGGCTGCCTCAGCACACGCACGTTCCTTGGGCTTTCCAGGCCTCTTTCCGTGTACTGACCACAGAGATAGCCCGGCCCCTTTGCTCCCACGCAGGTATTACTTGATCTATGACTGTGGAGATCGACAGGGTCTCCTCAATGCTTACCACAATGAGGCCTGCTTCTCCCTGACCGTTCCCCTTAACCCTGAGGACCCGGACACGTGAGTATCCTAGCTTGGACTCCAGTCTGCGTGACTCCCCAGCAGACACACAGCGGCTCCTGGAAACAGGACGTGCGGGCCGAACCACCACCTCCTGTTCCTCTTTGTTTCCTAGGAGCAACTTGTGTGAGTACTTCAAGTATAGCAGGAATATGAAGAAGCTCAAAGATCCCAGTAAGTGTGTGAGAGGGACAACTGGACGGGGTGAGGGGGTGTGAGGGAGTCTGTGGCAGGAACCAAGGGGCAGGGCACCACCGTGCACTGATCTTCCCTTCTGCTCTTTGCTACAGACTTGGGGAGACAGCTGCTGCAGTACACGAAACGCAACATTGTAGACTCTCTCAGTGCACTGCCCAAAACTCAGCATGACTGCCATACCTTTGTGGTGGACGTGTGGCTCCAGACAGTGAGCACCCGCTATCCCTGGGGCAGGACCACCAAGCTGGAGACTGTGGGAAGTTATGCGGGGTCCTGAGCTCCTACTCTCTCCCTTTTCAGGAAATGATGCTCTGTTTTTCTGTCAGTGGCCTGTTCAAGGAAGGTGAGTGTGTGCAGAAGGAGCGCCCTGGTGCGGATCCCCTGCTGCTCTTCTCCCCGGGCTGGGAACCTGGGAGCCCGCACAGAAGTCTCCCAGCCTTCAGGACGCTGTGCCTGTCCTTCCCAGCCTCGCCTGTGTGTGCTCCTGCCCGCACTCTGTGCACAAACCATCCTGCTCTCGCCTAGACGCGTGCCTGTCTGCCCCACAGCTCAGTCGTCAGGGACACGGGCTGTGGAGTTTGATGCCGCCCCTCCCGGGTCCTTACACTCTGACCGTGGGCATTGACTTGACCTTTCCCTTTACCCTGTTTGCAAAGTGGTATGGTTAGTACCCATCTCTCGGGCGGATGTGAGATGGGAATCCAGTGGACTTTCGAAGCGGTTTTCCCGCAGAAGTGCTGGGGGAATCCTTCCCCCATCACTGGGAGAGGATTGTTTCTGTTGTCGCCTTCCCATTCCCAGCAGTTCCCACCACACCTTCCCGACTCCGTGAGAACAACTGTTTGGGCCCCGCCCTTTGCAGTATAACACCTTGAGTGGGGAATACTGTGCAAGTGAGCAAAGCATGTGTAACTCTAAGGTATTTTTGTTTGTTGTCCTGAAGTACAAGGAACATCTCAGGAGTGTGTCCGTGCCTTCACCCGGACCTTCATCGCTACTCCTGGCAGCAGTTCCTGGTAAGTGCTGTGTTGTAGAGGGGGACGCCCGTCTCCACCTGGGGCCAGTGGTGTAGGAATGCGGTGGTGCAGTCCTCAGAGTATTCTCAGTGTTGGGGGAGGCCAGCGGGTAGATCCGAGGAACAGTCTACCTAATGGTTAAAGGCGAGGGTCTAGAATTGGAATACCGGTTCTCCTCCTGACCCCAGAAGTCACTACCTGTGTCACTTGACCTCTGTGTGACTTGGTGTCTTTCTGTGAAAGTAGTGCTAAGAACATCCGGGTCCTGGGGCAGCTGCACAGCATATGTGCTTTGGGATTGGACCTATGAATCCGGTGAAGTTGGTAGACAGCGTCTCCAAAGGCAGTCTCCAGGGGTAACAGCCACGTAATCTGGGAGTCAGGTCCAGCGGGGATATGGAAGAAATCCCACTGCTGAGTGGCAGTCGTTAAGGTGGATCCCGTTGGTGGTGGTGTGGGGGTTGTCCACCTGTTCAGTTGCCTCAGGGACTATTTTTCCTCCAGTCTGTGCATTGTGAATGACCAGCTGTTTGTGAGGGATGCCCGCCCCGAAGAGATCCAGAGTGCCTTCTCCACGCCCACGGCCACGCTCCACTCCGGCTCCGTGCCCACCCTCTCCCAAGAGCATCAGAGAATGGTGCAGGCTTTCTCCATGCAGTCCGGAATGAAACTCGAGTGGTCTCAGAAGTGAGTGCCAGGTTACTTGTGTGAGTGTGGGGAACGGAAACTCAAATGAGATTTGGGAAAATAACAGTGTGGACATTTTGTTTCCCCAAAACATGGGTCTGTGAAAATGGTATCATACTTTCAGACTGATGTATGTGAAGAATTTTTGAAATGGTGTAATGCTCAAGTGCCATTACTTTACCTTTTGTTACGGCTTGTATCTAGATGCTGCCCCCAAAGCCTCATGTGCGTGTAGTTCCTGGGTGGGGCTTTTGGGAGGTGACTGGATCCTGGGGGGTGTGATACTGGATTGTGGGTTTGTGTGTTACAGGATTAGTCCACCGATCAGAGGTGAAGCCTGGTTGGGAGATGTGGGTCACTGTGGCTGTGGCCTGGGAGGGCATACACACACACACACACACAGAGGTGCGTGCGCGCGCGCACACACACACAGAGGCACCCATATATATCGCTTTGCCTCTCACGATCCCTCACTGCATCCTGCCCGCCACACCATGAGCTCTTTCACCTGCGCCATGCCCCTCCGCTGCGCTGCCCTGCCATGGAGCCAGCCGACTGTGGACTGAAACCTCTACAGGCTGTGAGTCCCGATAAACCCATCCTCCTTTAGGTTGTGGGGGTTTGGCACTTTTGTCCCAGCAATGAGAAAGTAAGGGAGACACCTTTCATATGGAAAATCCAGAAGCATCCATCACAACCAGCCACTAGAACTAATAAACAAGTTCAGCAAGGTTGCAACGTACGTAACCAACCTACCAAGTCATTTCTATTTCTGTGTACTTGGAGTGAACAGTTCAGAAATGAAGTTAAAAAAAGAATCGATTTACAGTAACATCAAAAGGAATAAAACTCTTAAGGAAAAAATCAGTAATTAGTCCAAAACTCAACATTCTGACATCTACAAAACGTGGGTGAAAAAAATTAAAGGAGGCCTAGACAAGTGAAAAGACGTCTCACGTTCGTAGGTTGGAAGACAGGCTGTAGTTAAGATGTTAACGTTACTTAGAGGAATCTTCAGACCCAACGCAATCCCTATGGAAATCCTAAATGGCTTCTTTGTAAAAAGTGTTAAGGTCATTTTAAAGTTCATAGGAAAATGCGGTGGGCCTGGAAGAGCCAAAGCAATCTTGAAAGAGAAGGACAAAGTTAGAAGGCACACACTTGCCGATTTCAAAGCCTGCTACACAGCTTCAGTGATCAAGACTGTGCGGAACCGGCATATGGACGGACACGTGAGTCAATGGCACAGAATTGAACAGACCCTCCACTGAACAGACCACCACATTTACGTTTGATGGATTATTGTCCGGAGTGCAAAAACAATCCCATGGAGTGACAATGGAAAAGCTGGTCTTTTGAACAGATGGTAGCGCGGGATCACTACTAGCAAAGCAGGGAAATTTTGCCACCCCCCCCCCGAACTCAGGCCACATGCAAACATTGACTGAAAGTGGGTCAACAAACCAAAGTCAACAGCTACGAGTATAAAACCCAACAAAGCAAACATACATGTTAGGTCTTCGTGACCTTGGATTAGGCAACCATTTCTTCTGTGTGACACCAAAAGCACAAGCAACCAAAGAGAAGTAAACAAGTTGGAATGGCTTCTTTCTCTTTTGTCATATTATCTTTTTTCCATCTAAGCACCTTTATCCCTCTCTCTCTCTCTCTCTCTCTCGCTCACTATATATGCATAATATAGATATACATATCTCTGTATGTATTTTATATATATATCACATTATTCATAGGTCAGAATACTTAACGTGGTTAAGATCATAACATTACCTAGAGGAATCGTCAGCCCCAACGCAATCCCTGTCAAAATCCTAGATGTGTTCTTTGCAAAAAATGTTAAGGCCATCTTACAGTTCATCGATGAACTTTCCAACCTATGAACAAAGTTCATATATGTTGAAAGTTCACACACATATATAATATATAAATATTATACATATGTATTAAAAAGTTCACTTGTTATATGTAGTACATAGTAAAAGTTATTATATATATTTAAAAGTTCACATATATGAGAAAGTTCCTATAATAATATAGTGAGAGATATATAGGTTTATCTTCCTAGCTATATATATCTATATGGATTATATATACACGTATATAGATGTGTATATACTATACGGAGCCAGATATATCTTCCTATATATAATAGAGAGAGAGGGAGAGAGAGAAAATTTTTCAAATAAAACCATGAGATATTTAAGCTTGTGTGTCTTGTTTACTTAAAGTTATGGCTTCAAGCTGCATCCATTTTCCTACATATGACTCAGGTTTATTCTTTTTAATGGCAGAGTAGTAAAAGAGAAAGAAAATAAAAGTTATTGTAATCCAGTGCAGACAATGTATCTAAAAGTGTACCTTCACGTAGTACGATTGTCTAACATGTTTTGTGTGTTGTTTGGCCTGTTAGCCTGGTTTTCAATCTGTATATATGATCATTAACTTTATATGGTCTTATAAGATAAATAAATGATTCTGGTGCTAGAAAAATGAAAGCAGGAAGGGGCAGGAAGAAGGGAATTGAAATGTGCTTATGTACATGTAGCAATCCGCTGTGGTGGATGTAAACATTATGTGCTGCAGACATGTACTAATAAAAGTAAATAAAACCAAACCACACAATTCCAGAATAAGCTCAGTGACAGTACAGCTTCAAAAAGTGAATGGAAAACTCTGGCTATGCTGTAGCCCCTGAAAAGTAAAATTGATTTTATACCGTAAAAAAAGAAAAATAGGTCAATAGGACTTTGTTAAAATTAAAAGCTATCGTGTGTCAGTGGGCACTACAAAGAAGGCACAGAGCCAAGTGACAGAATGAGCAAACCACACATCTGACAAGAATGCACAAAGAACCCTTAGAACTCAACAATCAGAGGACAACCCGCCCGACTGGAACGTGGGAAGAGGGTTTGAACAGACGTTTCCCCAGAGATACACAGCCAGCCAACGGGCACGAGAAGAATCTCTCATCGACGTTCGTCGTGAGGGACATGCCAAGCAAAGCCACGATGAGTTGCTACTTCGTGTCCACTAGGGTGGCTTTAAACAATAAGATGAAAGGTAACAAGTGCCGGTGAGGATGTGGGGAAATTGCAAATCTCCTGGAGTACTGGTTGGAATATAAAAAGGAGTCAAGTCACTTGGGAAAACATTTTGGCAGTTCCCCAGAACGTTAAACACGGAATTAGCTTATGACCCACTAATCCTACTCCTCTTAAGCATGTCCGATGTGCAGTGAAAACACCTTTACTCATAAAAACCGGGTTCTTACAGTGGACAAAAAGTGGACATGGCACAAATAACTGTCAGCTGATGAGTGGATGCAACCAATGAGGAACGTAGGTAGAGTGGGATACTATTCAGTCGTGAAAAACGAATACAGTCCTGATGCACGCTATGCCATGGGTGAACCTTGCAAACAGTATTCCTAGTGAAAGAAGCCAGTGTCCAAAGGGCGTGTATGGTATGATTGCATTTATAGGAAATGTCCAGAATAGACACATCCATGGGGAACGCCAAGGAGAGTAGGAGGGTAGTGGTTGCCGGGTTCTGGGCAGAGCGGGAAAATAGGGAATGGTCTCTTAACAGTTAACAAGTGTTTCTTTTTGAGTTGATAAAAATGTTTTCGAAGTAGATAGGTGAGATCTTGTGAATATACCAGAAAACCACCCCTTAAAATGGTAAATACGACAGTCTGTGCTGTGTGTCTCAACTTGAGAGTTACTGGAAGAATGTTAACCTGTGATTTCCCTTTGTTATCTGCTGGAGCATATATTTCTTTAATGGTTACATGTTAAGCTCCCTAATTGTATTCTGAACCCTCTTGCTTCTCTGCTTTGCATTCTAGCAAGCCTGAATGTTAGTGACAGGTGCTTCGATTTTCACAGAGTCTTTCTTCTTCACCCTAATGACACTCATCTGGCCCATGTCCCAGCAAAAGAGCAGTCTAGGTTAAGGCTGGCGTCTCAGCCAGTGTGTGGCCAGTGTGTGTGTCCTGCGGTCGTGACGAAGATCACCTGTTCTTCTCTCACCCCAGGTGCCTCGAGGACAATGGGTGGGACTACCCCAGAGCTGGTCAGATCTTCATAATGCTGCAGGTGAGGTCTGGGAATGAAGTACGTGAAAGATGAATGCCTCCGGGCCTTCAGGAAGGTAGAGGCTGGGCTGGCCTGGGAACGGAACTCAGGGCTCCGGGCTCCTCTGACATCCCAACTCCTTCCCTTCAGACCCAGGGCAAGATCCCGGCAGAAGCCTTCAAACAAATGCCCTGAAGGGAGCCCTTGGAGGTCTTACTGCTGCTCTTCGTCCACATCTTTGTTTCTCTGTCACCAACCCTTAATCATACCCGTGGCCGGGGTTGAAGGTCTCGCTCACCGAGAAGCCAAGGTTGACTTGCAGGCCGGTAGCATAACCACCCAAACGGCCAGTTATCCCGTATGTTGTCCCCATTCAAGCTGGCTGTTTATTTTCATAATAAAAAGTGACATCGAAGGTTGCATATTGTGTGTCCTGGATTGCTCTTCCCCCTGCCCCAGGTGTGAGCCATCAGGGCCAGCAGCAGGAGGCCCCGCGCACCCTCACTCCCACCCCGCTCATCCCTGGCTGTCCTCAAGCAGATCCACCAGGCTGGCGTCCATGGGCACGTTGCGAAGAAATCCCCCTAAGAAAGGACACGTACTTCTGCCAGAGACCGGCCTTTAGGAGGTCGTGTGACTCTGTCAGTTGCTCCACCTGGGGCCCTCCAGAAGCAGGCATATAAACCTGGCAGAACAGGAACTTCAAAAGGGGTGACTCCTGGCTAGTGGGGGTTGGGGGAAGAAGAAAGGAAGGTGAGGGCACCCGATTTTACTTGTCATCCCTAATCATGGAAGCATTTGCCACAATTGGTTTAATGACTTGCGCCTGGGTGCCTGGGAAATGGGCCTTTCCCCAGCTCTCCCAAGGCTTCCGTCCGAATTCCCACGCACTGCCCCACCCGCGCCCCTTCCTGAGGATGCTGCTCTGGGGGGCCTCTCGTGCTAGCACCTGCAGGGGCAGGAGAGTCAGCCGGTCCGCCCAGGGCATCCCTCACAGACCCGGTGCCAGACGCTCCGTGTCCGTGTTCTTGGGGATTTCAGCCACTGATTTTTCACTTCCAGACAACAGCAATAGCACAGAATCTCACTTCAGGGTTGGTTCTGTGGGCTCTTTCACATGGAACAATGGGCAATTAACCGTTCTGAATTTCAGGCAAAAATGTTCAAAGGCTCACCCACACAATTTAGTTCCTGCGCTTTGGCAGTGCTTGCACTTCGGACAACAAGCAGACATAAACTTTGAAATTAAGATAATAGCAGTACAAAGTTTTCAAGTTACCACCACGATAAAGGCTGATGCAGGTGAGGTACCAGCGGTGGACAAATTTTGCCTGCACCGTTTCGTGTTTGGCAGAAGTAATTTCCTCAGCACTTGCCA
>PVJO010022585.1:0-27751 GCA_004026905.1 Hystrix cristata | reverse complement strand
TTTCAGCCTTTATGCTTCTCTGTATAGCTTGCTGCTGCCTTCTGGATTGGATTCAATGTCTTCCTCTTGATGCACTTTCTCTTGGTTCTGTGCCCAAGTAAAATCAAATTTTACTTGGAATAAACCCTCCTGCTTCATCTTTCTCCCTTTCTCTCCTCTCTCTGAGGCTTTCAAGGTGGTACCCTGGGCCTAAAGTGCTCCTATCCCATCCCCCTGCTTCAGCCAGTTCCATCTGCCACAGAGGAAATAATTTATTGTATCCGCAGTCACAGTTTGAAGTTTGCGTGGATTAGGAATGCTACAGTTGGGAGCTTGAGTGTCCTCCAAAGGCCCACATGTTAAAAGTTTGGTTGCCACTCTGTAGCACTATCAGGAAGTGGTTGAACCTTTAGGAGGTGGGGCCTGATGGGAGGAAGTTAGGTTTTGGGGATGTGCCTTTAAGGAGATTTGGGACTCTGCCCACTTCCTGTCTCTCACCCTCTGGGCTGCCATGAGTTTCCTCCACCATGCACTCCCGTCATTATGTGCTGTGCTGTCACAGGCCCAAAAGCAACAGGGCTAATCAACCATGGACGGAAACCTTTGAACTCATGAATCAAAACACTCTTTCTCCTTTTAAATTTGATTTGTCTCAGATGTTTTTCACAGCAATAGAAACCTGACTAACACAGGGCATGGGTTGTTGAGTTTGTAAGGAACTCACAGCTTCTCTTCACCCAGATCAGGTTGCACACTAAGCTCTAACAACCTTACTTGTCGATGGCTTGACTCACATCAGTCCCCACCACCACATCTGCTGATCACTGTGGTCAAATCTCACTGGCTACTTGGCTTTATGGCTTTTATTTAGTTGGCCTTTATTGATCTTTCTATCTTAGGTCCCTCACGCCTAGAAAGCATAGATCACTGTTGTATATTTGTCATGAGAATCTCAGGAAGTGTCTTGCTGACTGACCTGCAGCTGGGTCAGTTTTTCTGAGATGGATCCAAAGTGAGTGGACAGAGATGCCATGTAGAACTATTTTCATACTACAAAGGTAACCAGGTGTATTAGTTACCTTTCTAGAGTCAATTGTTTGCAAGAGAGCAGATTTAATACAGGACAAGTTACAACATTCATACACACAAACCAAATGCAGGAAGAGCATCTATCCATACACTGGAGGCCCAAAAGATTCAGTCAAGGGCTGGGAGCCCACAGCAATGTCCTGTGTATGTCCATGTCTGCACTAGAAGGCTGAAGGAATCTATACTGGAACCAGGATACAACGCTTACAGTGGAGATGAAGACCGGAGCAGCCATCTTCAACAACAGGTTAGCCCTGAGCACCTTCTGTGATGAGAACAGCTGAGTTCCCTTCAGGTAAACCAGCCACAACAGAGCTTCTGGGAAACAGCTGGCCTCTATTGCGGCTCCCGTTCTCCTTTATATCGTGTCCGCAACAACCTTCAGGAGGATCCTCGATGCCCAGAACCACACCAACTCGGTTCAGCTGGGTGCTCCTGCTCGAGCTGACCACAATAATAGGTCCACCACACCAGGTATCAGTTTGTACACACAGCTGGGTCTTGTGAAGGTTTTCAAAGTGTATCTATTTGATTAGTAGCTTGAGATAAAAGACCACATATTTGTTCTGTCCTTTCTATCTGCCAAAATAGAATGGGATGGGAGTATGTGTGGATGAGGACAGGGGTGGCTGCTTCTTGTGTCATAGTCACTGGTCTAAAGGTTGAACGGGGATGGATTGTACCATCCACTGGGCTTGAACCTGGGCAGTGGGTGGTCAGAGGGAAGGCTGATGGCCCGAGCAATAAGGATTGACTGTGGGAAAGCCCAGGTCTCGGAGGATGATGAAGAGTGGTCCTTCAGTATCTGTAGGGAATTGGTCCCAGGATCCCCTCAGACACCGGAATCTGTGAACAAGCCACTTATGTTAAATGGCATAGTATTTGCATATAATCTGTGCCCATTCCTATATACTTTAAATCATCTCTGGATTACTTATGATACCAAATACAACATAAATGCCATCTGAATAGTTTTTATACTGTATCGTTCTTTTAAGGAATAAAGACCAAAACAACCTATATGTGTTCAGCATAGACACAATTTTATGTCAAATATTTTCCATCCGTGGAAACCCATGGTTGATAGAATACATGGATCCAGAACCCGCAGACAGGGAAGGCCAGCTCTTCCAAACTGTGTAAATCTAAAGGGCTGAGTTCAGAACCTGAGATTAAAAAAAAAAAAAGCAACAGAAAAATCCCAAGGATTGCAGCCAGAGCTGGATTCAGAACCCAGGAGTACCTGGGAGCTCTGAGCCTGAGCAGAGAGAGGGAGGGGCTGTTCACTCCGGGCCGGGGGGCAGCACCCTCACTCATGCTGTCCTCTGCAGGGACAGGGACAGGAGAGGGCTCCAGCGAAGGGCAGTGCTGTAGCAGTAGAGAGGTGGCTGGGCATGAGCCTCTGCAAGTCTTCAGTCCTCTCGGCTCCTTCTTATGGCCGTCCTGGTCCAGGCTTCACTCCAGACCTCTCCAGGTGGAAGGCTCTTCCTGGTAGCTCACAGACTGCCAGCCACACTTCCGTTCAGCGGGGAGCAGAGTTCACAGAGGGTAGCTGCCAGTGCACACAGGAAGTAGAAGGTGAACCTGGGGGTCGGGAGTGGAGAGGGGCGGGTGCCGGTGCCCAGCTCTACTCCAAAAAGTGTTTTTGCTGGTGCTCTGAGGCTCAGCTGCCCAATACCCATTAAGCCTTAGAGCTAAGCGCCTTGGCTGCTTTAGCAGTAATTGCGCTATTGACATTACGGGCTCAAGGCAAGGAAGTGGAGTGCTGGCGCACTAACCGGCGCTCCTGGTAAAGAGTTTGGAAAGGCCAAGAGTTGCTGAAGCTGTCGCATACTTTGTAGTAAATGTTAAAGGACAGTGAATTAGAGAGTTTAGACTGGCAGGCCTGCCCCAGGCAAAGGTGCAATTTTTATCTTCAGTTTACCCTTCTTGCTGGGGCCTCTTACTCTTTGTGCATCCCTCCCAGCGTTATAATCAGTTTCGACAGCAAAGGTGGACCAAACACTTACTGTGTACAAGGTATAGCTGCAGGCACTGCAGATTGAAAGAAAGAAGGGAGAACATCAACGGCCTCTTAGAAGGGGCCTCAATAGCCTGCTTACAAAGGAGCCCAGAGCAGGGCTGGCTGAGGGACTGGGACACTGTGGCTGCTCCTCTGTTGCCTCTGTGACAGATTGGCTGTGTTTTTCCTTTAACCTCAGCGCCTCTCTTGATTGACAGCTCCCGTTGTGTGGCTTCCTTTTTGGGCCACAGCAGCTTGTTGGGCCAGGCTCCCGAGGGATGGCCCATGGTGCTGTTAGGAGCACTGAGTCAGGCGCGGTGGACAGCTCACTGGTCCTCCTCGGCCCTCAGTTTCTTTATCTATAAAACAAGGCAGTTGGGGGTTGGAGATTCAGCTCAGTGGCAGAGTGCTTGCCTTGCAAGTACAAGGCCCTGAGTTTGATCCCCAGCACCACCCCCCACAAAAAAACCCAAGGCAGTTGGACTTTTGAATGGATATTTATCAAACGACTTTTAAAGATTAAGTAGGGAAATGCTTCCCATGCGCTAGAGCGTACTTCGATTATCTGTAGATCTGCTAGGTGTGCAGATTCAGGCTCAGGAGGCCTGGCTGGGAGGGTTTGCACTGTGAAAGAGTTCTCAGGGTTGCCAGTCCATGAACTGCATTGAATAACAAGAAAGATCTTACTGGTATGATTTATAACAAGCTGTCCCCCCAAAGGCTCATACATTTATAAGTGAGGGTTCAGGGAGATGATCAAATCGTGGGGCATGATACCAGTAGGCATTATTTTAAGATATAGCTAAATACAATGTTGGGAGTGAAGCCTGGTCAAAGGAGATGGGTCACGGGCAGAGAGGGGTCTATTTCTCATCGTCCTCTCTTGAGGTCTCTGTGCTTCCTGCTGCCACACCATGAAGATACTTTTCCTCTGCCATGACCCTCTGCCATGCTATCCTGCCTTGGAGCCACCAGACTATGGACTGAAAGCTCTACAAACTGTGAGCCAAAATAAATCATTCCTCCTTACAGTTGTGGGTGTCGGGTATTGTGTCTCAGCAACGAGAAAGTTAGAGTCATATGACACAATGGGAAGATCCAAGTCTTCCATCTGAATATCCCTGGATTTGTGAAGTCCACAGCCTTAACCTTCTTTGAGCCTCAGATGTAAGTGGTAAGAGATAATAAATTAGATAATATAATGGGTAGCATAAGGTTAACATGCAGCAAATACTCCATAGTTGATAGGCTTTGCCTGCTCTTACTTCCCAGAATCCTCTCCATATCTACACTGTCACTAAAAGGGGAAAAAACAATTAAATTTCAAGAAGCAGGATCTGCCCAAAGTTTCTTTGGATTAAATGTCCCAATGTGGCCAGGACCTACCTTCTCCTGAATAAGGTGAGGCATAGTTGCCAGGGTGTCTGTGCAAGTGCCCCTCACTGTGGGAGCCCTGCACCCTCGGGTTGCCGCTGAATCACAGGGCGATTCACTCTGGCCAGCGCTTTCAGTGTTACTCCCTAGTGTCTCCGAGATGTATGGGTATGCCTCACGCAATGATGTGGCTATGGCTGACTTGTCAACTTGTTTGAAATGTATTCTAGCTTCTTAATGCTACTCCACAGAGACAGAGGCAAGATAAGCGTGATCTCAGTTACTCGTGCTTGTTTATTCTTGGGTGCATCCCCCAGTTCCTTGTAATCTCAAGAGACTCCACTGATTGATCTCACTGAATGTTTTTCCTTGGACATTCCAAGTTCGAAGACTGTTATTGGTGTCAGAGTTCTTTACAGAGTGTCCCTCAAGCATATTCCTGGCCAGCTAATTCCTACTTTGGATCTGCTCCTGAAGCCCGATGAGTCAGCAGTCCCTATCAGCTCTGCCTCTGTAGCTGTGCACCTCCAGTCTCTGCCTCTGACTTCATGTGGCCTTCTCTTCTCTCTGTGTCTCTGTGTGACACCGTCTCTGTGTTTCTGTCTGTATGCAAATTTCCCTCTTTTTACAAGGACATTGTTTACCCTGGATTTTGGATCACCCTAATAATGACCTCATTTTAACTCCGTTACATCTGCAAAGAACGTATTTCCAAATAACGCCACATTCACAGATACTGGGGTTTAGGACTTTGACAAGCCTTCTTGGATGTGGACACAATGCAACATGTAATATCATGCTTCCATACTTACCTAGCACGCCCTGGTCTCTACCCAGCTTTTTATAATGTAACTCAGATTATGTTACTCCTTGTTTAAAACCTTCCCATGGTTTCCCACTACATTTACCATAAATGCTGCCTTCTACTGCATTCTTTTTTACTATGGCCTAAGACCTAGTGGGCGATCAGAACCCTGCGGGTTCTTCACCTTTGTACTCTGTCATTCTCCGCCCATGGCCTGTGTCCCACTGATCTTCCTGCTGGTCTCGTTCTTCCTCAAGCTTTCAGATCCATTCCTGCCTCGAGCAGTCCCTCTGCCTGAGATGCTAGCTCCCCCCAAATAGTCCCCTCGCCCACACCTCATGACGTTCAGATCTTGGCTCCTCACACACACCTCCTCTGAACAGCCCGTGTCACATGTGAGGTCACCCAAGGGTGTGTTCCGGCCTGGCTTTGCGTCCCCCATAGCACTCAGCACTAGCAGCTTTGGCACCTGTTCCTTCTCTGCCCCAACAGACCAAAAGCTCCAGGAGGGCAGTTCTTAAGCTCTGTGTAGCCAAAGTGTGGATCACGGTGGACACAAAATACGTGGGGAATGGATTAATGCATACTCTGCCTCGCTTGGTGAGCTTTTCTGTTTTCCTTGTCAGGGTCAACGTTTCCCTTCCTCAGTAATGCACTATGTTCTCGCCTTTATATCAGTCCTAGCTGACCATGTGGCGAAGTCTCTTCTATCCATGGGGTTATTTGTGGATGCGTGGCGGGCATTTTCTTATACTTCCAACAAAACCTTTTTTAAAAGTAGTTTCCAAGCTTTTTTTTAGCTTACTTTTACTTATTTATTTGTTTATATTTATGATGTACAGCGTCATGTTTTGATATACGTACACTTTATAGAATGGCTGAATCAAGCTAAGTATTGCCTCACATTTTGTGTGTGTAAACCCTTAAAATCTCTCTTAGAAATTTTCAAGTATACACTACATTGTTATTAATTATAATTACTGTGTTGTAAATAGTCCTATAGCTTATTGAACTTAATATTCTGTAAGAGTTGAATTTTCAGTTCTGCAACCACTATTTCTTACTGATTCATCTTCGATTGCCCAAGACTAGCCTCTGTCCTGCCTCTTGATGTCCATTCTCCTTCTCTTCCGCTCAGGGCTTCAGTCTCTTGCTGGATCATGGCAACATCCTCCATATCTTCTGATTTTCCTCTTTAGAAGCCATTTTAAAAAGAGTTTTACTGACACATTCATATACCATCCATTCCATGTATTGAAAGTGTAAAATTAGTACAGTCACAGAGTTGTACAACCATCATGACAATCGATTTTAGAATACTTTATTATCTCCCAAAGAAAGCTCACGCCTCTTAGACTTCACTCTCCCAAGTCTTCCACACTTCCCAGTCTTAGGCAATTTACTTTCTTGCTCTGTATGTTTACCTGTTCTGGGAAGTTTATAGAAATGAAACTATATGATATGTAATTCTTTGTGACTGGCTTCTTTTTAGCAAAATGTTTTCAGGGTACATACAGCATTTATCAGTGCTTTTTTTAACTGCTGAATAGTATTCCACTGTGTGGATATAGCGCAGATGTTTTAAACATTTCTTCTTTGATCTGTGTAAGTAGTTTGTGTTTGTAATGGAATTTGTTCATTTCGTTCAGGTTATTTAATTACTTGGCATATTGTTGCTCATAGTATTCCCTTATAGTCTTTGGATTTCTGAAAGGTCAGTAGTAATGTCCCCTCATTTCAGATTTGAATAATTTAAATCTTCCCTCTTTTTTTCTTGGTCAGTGTAACTAAAAGTTTGCCAATTTTGTTGCTTTTTTTGAAGAATCAACTTTTGTTATTATTTATTCTCTCTATTATTCTCTCTATTCTGTTCTCTGAATCAGTCATCTCTGCTGTAATTTCTAGGCCTTACAATGTTTTCTTATCAGAGTTTACTTGAGATTTATTCTGATTTAACCCAGTGAGATGCAGACATGTTACTTCTATATAGTTCTAGTTCTTTTTCCCCATTGACCTGCTATGACTGTTGTGCACATTTTATTATGAATGTTAAAATCCAAAAATACATTGTTAAAAGTACTACTTTTCATAATGTTACAGCAGTTAAAGAGCCCAGGTAAAGAGCAACTGAAAGTTTGCTGTATTCACCTTTTAATTATCCACTTCTAGTTCCCTTCCTGTGGATCTGAGTTACTTTCTGGTGTCTTTACTTCACTCCGAAACAACTCTGTTGTCACCTCCCTCCTTTGTGTTGTCATTGTCATTTCCAAATTTTATAGGCCCAAACGCATAATTCTTTACATATTCTCTTACACAATTGTTTTAGTCAGTTGAGAGAGAAAATATGAATTTATAGTGTTTTTTGTAATGACAAAATTACCTCTAGGTTCTTTGTGTTTTCGTGAAGATTTAAATCTCCATCTTGGTTTACTTTGTTTCAGAGTGAAGAACTTCATTTAGTGTTTTTGGTTTCCTTTTTTTTTTTTTTTTTTTTTTTGAGACAAGGTCTTGCTGTATAGTGCAGGCTGGCCTTGAACTCACTATGTATCCTGGGCTGGTCTGGAACTCTTGGTGATCTTCCTGCCTCAGCCTCCTGAGTACTGGGATTACAGGCATGCGCCACCACACATGGCATCATTTAGGATTTTTGTAAGACAGATCTGCTGACAACAAAGTCTCTTGGTATTTTTGTCTTTATTTCATCTGGTTTTTGTTATTATGGTTTTGTTGTTTTTTTCTTGTTGTTGTTGGCCGTGCTTTTGTTTTGTTTTATTTTTTGTTTTTCTGGGAATTGAATCTAGGGCTTTCACTAAACCACATATCTAGCCCTTTTGAAAATTTTTTATTTTGAGACAGGGTCTTGCTAAATTGCTCAGCCTGGTCTAAGACTTGGAACCCTCCTGCTTCAATCTCCTAAACCACTGGAATCACAGACATGCATGATCACTCCTGGTTTCACCTCCATTTTTGAAAGGTAGTTTTGCTAATACAGATTCTTGGCTGACAGTTTTTTCCATCAGTATGTCGAAAGTGTCATCTGATCACCTTCTGGCCTTCATGGTTTCTGCTGAGAAGCCAGTTACAGGTCTTATTGGGACTCCCTTGCTTGTGAATTATTTGTCCTTCACTACTTTCCAGCTTTTCTCTTTGAAGTTTCTTATTCCTGCATTTTCACTGCAGTCTATCTGGGTGTGGGTCTCTGCATTTATCCTGCTTGGAGTTTGTTGGGCTTCTTAGATGTGTAAATTAATGTTTTTCGGTAAACTTAGGACTCCACTAGCTATTATTTCTTTGAATTTTTCTGCCCTTTTTTCTTCTCTTCTTCACATATTTTTGTGTCATGTTAGTGTGCTTAAATATGTGCCATATTTCTCTGAGATTCTGTTCACATTTCTTCACTGAATGTTCTCTCTGTTCTTTGGATTGTACAATCTCCATCACTCTATCAAGTTCACTGATTCTTCTTCTAATTTCATTATTATATTGAATACAAGTGGCAAAAGTGGTCATCCTGGGCTTACTCTTGATCTCAGGGCGAGAGTTCTCGTTTTTCATCATCGAACGTGATGTCTGCGCAAAGGTGACATAGGAGTGTTTGAAATGTGGCTTTTACAATATTGAGATAGTTACATTCTATTCCTAGTTCATTGAATTGTTTTTTTTTTATCATGAAAACAGGTAGAATTTTGTCAAATGCTTCTTCTGCATCAATCCAGATGACGGTATGATGTTTGTCTTTCATTCTCTTAATGTGGACATTTCATCGATCGGTTTTCACATGATAAATCATCCTGGCATCCCAGATGTAAATACCATTTGGTCATGGTTTCTAATGCATTTGATATGCTACTGAATTCTGCTTGCTAGAATTTTGTTGAAGATTTTTGCCTCTATTCATAAAGAATATTGCTTAGTGGTTTTGTGCAGCAGCTTTGGCCGGGTTTGGCATGAAGGTGACAATGGCCTCATAGAAGGACCGGGGAGTGTTTCTTCAATTTTATGGAAAAGTTTCAGAAGGATTGATGTTAGTTCCTCATTAAATGTTTCATAGACTTCACCAATGAAGGTATAAAGTCCAGCACTTTTCTTCGTCAGGAGAATTTTCATTACTGATTCAATGTCCTTACTAAGTTACATCTATTCACACTTTTTCTTTTGGTTTAGTCTGGGTAATTTTGGGCTGCAGGATAGTAGGTCTTGGTGCTTTACATCTCCTAGAAATCACTTCAGCTACAGTAGCAGGGGCCTGCCTGATGGGTAAAGATGTTACAACAATGTCTGATACTTCTTAGTCTGCATGTTCGTAATCAGAAGCAGTGATCAGTAGTCAGAGCACAGATTTCTGATATTTGGGTAATGGATATTTCTGGCCACCCCGGATCCTGCAAGCCTGTAAACTGCTCCAGGAACATGTGCATGGCTACCTGATCTGGGGTGGGGGCGGCAGAAGGATGACCGCAACAGTGTTAAAAGCTGAAATTTACCAAAATTAGCTTCACTTACCTTCTAGCCTCCCTTTGGAGGTTACAAGCTTTCGAAAGACTCTGGAGTTCAAAATAGTACACCAGACAGATCCTGACTATAATTGCCGTCTAGGTGTGGCGACAGACTTCTGGCACGTCTTTCTGCACTGTCTTCTCTGAATCTTCCCCGGAACAGATTTTGAGGCCAGTCTTTGGTTCTTTCTGACCCCAGGAGGGCTCTTCCTCACGTCTCTTTCCCTAATTCTCTCTAGTAAACTAGTGAGCTGTGGTTTTGTGCATTGCTCATAGTTTAAAGGAGCCATCGCTTTCTAGAACACTCTTAGGGTCAAACTACTGCACACTGTTTCAAATCAAGGTCCATTCCTTGGCCAGAGGCTTGGAGTTGTCTTGTCTTGTAGACTCTTTCTTCCCCCTTGGGCACGATCTCCAAGCTACTGCTCTGACTGCTGGGCAGGCAACACAGCAGCCTCTAGTATTCCCAATTTGCCTCTGTGCTGGGTGAATGGGGCTCTGGTATTCTTGGGTTGTTGTGCTTTGGGAAGATCCTTCATTCGATGGGTTAATGCGGGGTGGAATGAACTTGGCGGGAATGTAATCTTTGCAAAGTAGAGGGGCAAGAAATGCTACTGGCCTGCTTTCCTGGTGACTGGGAGAGGGAGCCCTCTGGACCACTCGTTCCTGTTTGAAGTGGAGCTCTTATCAGACTGAAATGGGGGAGAAAGGGAGGGTTTGGATTGTGGCTCAGATGCCTCAGATGCTTGGTGTTCTTGTGGAGTCTGATAGATTTCTTGGAATAGATGTTTCTGTGTTTGTCATACATCCTTAAGAAAATTTCTAGAGACTTTATTTTTTATTTTTTTAGAGACTTTAGATGATTGTTTTCTTCTAAAAATAGTCCTCACCAGCTTTGCTTGTTTTGCTGGGGAATGGGTCAGAAGAGCTCCTTGTGCTCCAAACTGAAAGCAGATTGACACCCAAACCTTCCTTGTACTCCCTGCATGAGGTGGCTGTCTTGGAGGAGTCGGTTGAGGGTGAATCAGGAGTGTAGACCTTTGCCTTTCCCGTTGCCTAAAAATTGGCTTGATAGCTGGTGCACTAGCAGTCATGCTGAACAATGAGACAGTATGTGATGGAAGTCACACTGAGCAAGGTCGAGCAGAAACAGAAAACCTTTTTGCTTGATTACCGGGTCATTTGTTACCTCTGCAAACTGTTACATCGGTGCTTGTATATTTAAGCCACTTTTTTTCTCAAATGTCGCCTTCCTTGTGAAGTCTTGCCTCATCCCTTGACAGCCACGAATGGCTTCTCTTTCCTTTGAATTTTCATAACACTTGCCTTGACTCTCCATGCTATTGTTTCACACGTAACATTCTCCCATATATGAATGCTGTTTGGGTTTGTGCTGCAAGGGAACCAGATGGCCAGCCTGCTCAAATCTAACCCAGATCTTCCGAGGCTGGCTGCGGGGGGAGAGCCACACATGGGCAGTGCTGGCCGGACCTCATAGCCCTGACTTCCGCTGTAAGATTCACTTTCCTCCTGGGAATCTCTCACTTAGGCTCCTACCACCTGCAGGCTGGCCTCAGGGACCTGCCCTTTACTTTGAGTGTTCAGCCAAAGTATTAGGACCTTCAGCATTTTGCTGAATTCCATTTGGCACAGCTGAGAACAGGCAGAAAGATTTTTTTCAAGGGTTATTGAAAGCTCTGGGTAACAAAGGGGAATAAGTGAAGAGAGGCAATCTATCTTACCAGTCATCCTTAGCTTGGGGTTCCTGCGCATCCTTTGCTGCCTGCGAGGAGCAGATACCTTCGGCCCCTCCTCATCTTCAGTCTCCAGTGACAAAATCATCCAGACACAGCACTGATATCTTAAAGCCTTTGGCATAAAAAGGGTAGTGGATATGTGTGTCTGGCTTGCCCTGTCCTAGTATCTTTGAAATCTTGATAATTGAGAAGATAAACAAAGGAACCACTCCTGTCATTTTAAACCTGCCTTGTAGAGGTAATTCTCTCGGACTCAGTTATATCAAACGGAAATTTTCGTTAAGCCTTCCAAGGGGTTACACTTGAGATTTAAGGTAATAAAATTTTGTCTTTGCTGACCGCTGAGTTGTACCTTTGCAGACTCTGATTGCCCATGGAGGAAATGGCCTTCAGAGAGGGGGTGATAATGAGGGAAGAGCTGGCACAGCCCCTGGACCTGGGACTTGGACTTGGATTGACTCCTGTGTTAGCCGAAGGGAAGGGGGTAGGAGACAATGGAGCTATTTTCACAGGAGACTTGGGGGCATGAGGGTCAAAGGCAAGTTTTCAGGGCAGGTGACAGAGTGTGGCTGAAAGTCAATAAATAATAATAATAAATTGTGAAAGCAAACACTTCTGTAACACTTAACTCTTTGCCGGGTCTGGCTCTGGCACTTCGTGTGCATCATCTCATTGATCTTCACAGTAACTCTGAGGTAGTGTGAACAATAGCTCCATTTGCAGATGAGGCATTTGATGCACAGCTCTGAGTCACTCCACTATGAGGGAGCGGAGCTGGGATTCGAGCCCCTGGAGTCCAGCTCCAGGGACTGGGCCTTTATGCCGCTCTCTGTCTACTTGGGCATCCTTTCTCCCTGCCTCTGTGTGAAGCCTGAGTGCTTCAGTTAGTATGACCTACTATAACAAAATGCCACAAACGGGTACCTTAGAAACAACAGAAATCGATTTCTCACAGTTGCAGAGCCTGGAAAGTTCAAGGCAGCAAGGTATTAAGCATCTGGAGAGGGGTCCTTCCTCAGACACAGCACCTCTCTGCGTCCTCCCTTGGCAGAAGGGTAAGCAAACCCTCTTGGGCTTATTTTATAAAAGTGTACCATCTTGTGGATGAGACTCTGGCCTCATGACCTAGCACCTCTCAGTCACCCTGCCCCCTGGCACCAACACATTGGAAATGAGGTCTCGCACATGAATTGTGGGGGACAAACATGCCGACCACAGTGCTGAGTGGGCAGCTCTTGTCAATGGCATCCTATCTCTTTTTGAAGCTGAACGTTCCTAGTAAACAGAAAGAGAGCGGTTTTCATCTATATATTTTTCATCTGATCACTTAATTGAACTCTCATCTTTATTCTGTCTGCTTTTTAAAGCTAACTCTCTGTGATCTGGTGGTGGTGGACGCAATCATCTTTCCTGCAATTATGTGTCATTTTGTTTCCACTTTCTCTGTAGCTGTGCCCCTCATTTCTGTTTGTTCCCTCAGCACATCAGTGCTCATTTACGAAATAATAAAAACGAAATCACGTTTTCTGGTGGCTGTTGGAAGGACGAATATGAGATGAGAGAACACAGGCAGAATGAGCTGTGAAGGAGCTGCTGTAGTAATTCAGGGACAGTGTCACAGTGGCTCAGTCTGGAACCATTGCTGAGGACATAAGAAGCCGGGCATACATGGGAAAGACATTTTAGATAAAGAACTTACTAAACTTGTGATGTGGTGAGCAGTAAAATAAATATCTCCTACCTGAGACTCAGTGATCTATGTGATGGTGACAATTCGTAACAGATGTTAGTATTCATTGAAAACAGATGGCTGGCCGCCTAAAAGGAGGTCAGAGGAATGAATTACAAGTAGATGAATTGCAAGTCTCCATTTATGACAGCATTAGCATGTCATTTTTAAAATCAAATCTCCCTGATTCAGACTTCCATCATTGAGCTATCTAGCCTCGCCCCACGGGCCTGTTCCACAACCATGAGCTTCTTTGTCTTCAAAACCACCGGTGTCGTCCTCTACTCAGGACTTGACCAATTCTGTTTTCTCTCCTTCCACTCATCCAGGCTTCCACAGAGGCCAGGGAGAGCTGGCACCTTCTCCCCGCCACCTAAGTCGCCCTCTCCCCTCCAGGTGGGCGTGGAAGTTGGGCCTGTCTCCCCTCTCGCACTCTCGGCCCTGCCTCTGTGCTGCAAGGACCCAGCTTTAGCCCTTGACTCCTCGGAACGTGCACAAGAAAGCCCAAAATTCATCTCAGAGATGCACATGCGCGGGCCTTTCTCTTGCCCTTGTTCTTCCACTAGAATGTAAACTCTAGGAAGAAAAGAATCTGGCCTTGCTTTTTCTATAGCTTCCAAGATAGCAAGAACACATCTTTCTCCCCCTTTTCTTTCTTAGAGTTGGAAGACTCCTTAGAGATATGTGGTACAATTTCCTAGGAAAGGTTTTGGATCAATCTTACTTACTAAATAAGTGAAAGAATATTTTCTTTTGAATAGGCAATAATTTAAGCCGAAGTATGTTAAGGTAGGTTTGCTCATTGGTGCTTATTTGTATTTACATTTTAGGGCAGGAAGGCCTATGGGTGCCCTCAAAGCTTATCAAATAGGAAGATATCTTTTTTTTTTCCAAAAAAAAAAAAAAAATTCTAGTCCTAAGTCTTGCCTGACATTTTGAGATAGAAAGGAAGTAGGCTATGGTGAGAATCTTCCAGGCGGAACCAGAACTTTTCACACAATTTGTTTTGTCTCAGGCATGGAAAATCTCCAAATCATGTCTATTTATTTTTGGAATAAAATGAGCCAGTCAGACTCCTTCTCTCTCCCTTTCTGACTGGCTTTGATTGCAGATGGAGACTTCAGATAAGTCACAAGGCACATGACTCAATTTCAGATAAAAGAAAGCAGAGTTTATACATATCTTTATTCACATTTTAGAAAATAAGTCGACTCCCCATTTCTTCCTTTTTCTCCCTTCTCCTCCCTCCCCCTCCCTTCCTTCCATCCTGTTTTCCTTTCCTCCTTCCTTCTTGAGGTGGATGGTTACATTAATGACTCCGATTACTGGCCTCTATGTCCACACCCATTTTAGCTCAGGCTGTCATGACAAAGTACCTTGGACTGTTGGTTCAAACGACCCAAAGTTATTTCCTCACAGCTCTGGAGGCTGGGCAGCCAAGACCACAGTTAGTTTAGGTTTGGGAGGGCTCTCTTCCTGCCTGGCAAGTGGCACTTTCTCACTGTGTCAGTGCATAGTGGATGAAGAGAGCCTTGTCAGTGCTGTAGAAGAGCCAAGGCCATCTTAGAACCTGCTCATGACCAGCCGTTCCCCTCAAATGTGAGCGAGCCCCAGTGGAGTCCAGCTGAGCCCACCCTAGTTCATCAGAACTGCTCCACTGATGCACTGACAGGAGAGAAATAACTACTGTTGTTTTAGGCCACAAGTTTTTTGTTTTGATTTTTTTTGGTTTTTTTTTCCTTTTTTTTTTTTTTTTTTGGTGGTGCCAGGGATCGAACTCAGGGCCTTTTGCTTGCTAGGCAAGTGCTCTACCACTGAGCTAAATCCCTGACCTCTCCAAATTTCTTTTTAATCTTGATCACCTGAACTAAAATATTATTCCCATCTCTCTTTAGCCTCTTTCCTTATTTATGTCTTTACTCTTCTTCATAGGGCACTTAGTACTGCTTGCCATGTCAGTATAATCTCATTTTGTTTAGCATCTGGCTCTTCCAGGAGAATGTAAGCCATATGAGGAGCCTCATATATATGAGTTCAAATATATATACATATACACTGAGAGCTTATAGCACAAGGTAAATACAGTAAAATAGAACCCAGGAACCAGGAGTTGCTTTAGGGCTGGTGCTAACATTTTGCTCAGGTAGCTAAATGAATGCCAGCAAATTAGACAAATAGCATTCAGTGTTAATTTTCATTCCTCAGAATTAGAAGGCTGACTGTTGCCGATGCGTGCCTTGTCAGAGTAAGGAGTCCTTCAAATAGGGCTGAGGAATCATTTGCCAAATGGGTTCAAGCTGTCGCCTGCCCACAATTACGTGCTTGCGCTAGCAGAGTCTGGAAGCTTCACTGGTGATGACAGGGTTGGGTTTTGTAAGCACCGTACCAAAGTCACCTCTTTTCTGTGTTAGATGAGAGTGTCTTGTTCAGTTAATTCCTTGGTAATTCAATTGCTCTGTCTCCTCTCAAAAGGGAACGGGTCATCTAAAGAAACAACGAAGCCCTGCTCGGCGTCCTGAGCCATCCACAGAGCAGTGGGACGGGAGGTGTCTGCTGGCTTCCCAAGCAGAGCCCGCTGGTGGCAGGCTGCCGTTGGCTGTAACTGGGGCTCCATGAAACCTGGATGGCACTGGGATGTGTGTGTGTGTGTGTGTGTGTGTGTGTGTGTGTGTGTGTAGAGGCTTCTGCATCTGAAGAATTCACAGGAGAAGGGATGAATATCTTTCATGGCCTCGTTCCTCCCCGAGGCTCCTTACATCCGGGCCGTGGTTGTTTTCTCAGGGCTTCCCCTTTCTTACGACCTGCCCACCGTCGCTTTCCCATCCCAGCCCACTTGGGATTACTTCAGACAACCACAGGGCAGCCCTTGGTCATGGTTAATTTGTCCGACAGAGGCAACCTGTCCTGGGCTGAGCCCGTGTGTTCTTTCCTGGATACTAAATCTGGGGCAGGGAGAGCATTCATAATTCTCCAGGCGGTTAGATATCCAGATGCTTTTGAGTTCACAACTGAAGATTCTGTGACATGGCCTGAAGAAGGTGAGGAAGCCAATATGTGAAAAGAAAAAGGAGAGCGTATGTGCCCACAAAAAGCAAAGACAAGACAGAGAAGCTTTACTGCCTTCAGGTACCTGATCCCATTTTTGGTTTTGGGGTTTTTTTTTGAAGAGGTGCCGGGGATCAACTCAGGGCCTTGCGCTTGCTAAGCAAGTGCTCTACCACGTGAGCTAAATCCCCAACACCCCTGGTCCCATTTTTATCTCTGAGTTCTGCTGCAGTCCACCTTTATCTCTTCAACAATAATAATTAACGCTTTCCCTGCTTTTTGCTTTAGCTAACCTAAGGAGATTCCTGTTACATGGAATCTAAAGAATCCTAAATAACCACCCTAGATTATGTGCCTCCCAGGCAGACACTCTTGGTAACACCAGTTCCATTCCATGGAAGAGACAATATCTACTCAGGAGCCCACAGACCTCAAATGTCTATAATCAGGGACCCCAAACAGCATGAGCTCTCCATTTCAGGCTCCCATGAGTAAGGAGTATTTGGTTTTGCTAGACAAAGAGGTCAAAGGCTAAGAAGAGTCAGAGATTCCAAGGAGAGCGTACTGAGTCTCCCCAATTCTACCCCTGCAGTCCCAATATCCCACTGGTGTTCGTAGCTGTGTTTAGGACTCTTTTTTTGTTTTTAATTTTATTTTAATGGTACATTTTAGATGTACATAACGATAACATTCATCATAGGGGATTTGTACCTGTACATGATATATCTTGTTGCTTCTTTTTTTCCCATTCCCCTCCCCTCACTCCCTCCTCTCTCCTTATTTACAAAAGCTTTGTTTCCATTTTTCCCTTCCATTTCTTATTTCTCTTGTCCCTCTGTTCCTTCCCCCTGTTTGTTCCCTTTCCCATTTGGACATTTTCTTCCCTTTCCCAATATAATGCATTTTAGTCTTTAATTACACTTTCAGTTTCTCACACCAGAGAAACAATGCGGTATTTAAACATGTGTGATGCGTGTCCGATTTATTTTGCTTACCAGTATGGTCTCAAGATGCATCCATTTACCTAGAAACATCTCAAGCTTATCATTCTTTACGGCAGAGTAGTACTCCATTGTATTAAAAAAAAACCAAACCACGTTTTCTTTATCCATTCCTCGGTTGATGGGCATTTGGGCTGTTTCCAAGATTTAGCGATTACAAACTGTGCTGCTATAAACATGGGTATGCATATATCACTACAGTATGATGTTTTTAATTCTTTTGGGAAGATACCAAGAAGGGGAATAGCTGGGTCAAATGGAATCTCTAGTCCTAGTTCCCTGAGGAATCTCCACACTGATTTCCACAATGGTTGCACCAGTCTACATTCCCACCAACAGTGGAGAAGGGTTCCTTTTTCTCCACAGCCCCTCCAGCATTTGTTATTGGCTGATTTGTCGATAGGAACCATTCTTACTGGAGTGAGGTAGAATCTCAGGGTTGTTTTAATTTGCATCTCTCGAATGACCAGTGATGCTGAACATTTTTTCACATGTTTATTTGCTGTTTCTCCTTCTTCATCTGAGAAGTGTCTATTCATTTCAGTAGCCTACTTTTGGATTGGGTCTTTAAATTTGGGGGGGGTCTGATGTTTTTGAGTTCTTTATATGTTTGAGATGTTAGTCCTTTGTCAGAGGAATAGCTGGCAAAAAAATTTTAGGGCTCTTCTTTTATGTGAATATTCTAGTTACAAACTGCCAGTGGCTTCCCATTGCCCCTAAATGTCACTATACAACTTTGTGCTTCTTACCTGCAAAGTTACACATGATGCCTCTGCCGTCATGGGTAGGAAATCTGTGCCTGTATACTTTTCAGGTTTAGATTTATGTTGTCCTGGAAAAATTTTAGAAATCTATTCTCTTATCTGTAGGATAAGAGAAGGCTGCCTTCTTAATAACCATGCAACACCAAATGCTATTACTCTTTGTCGTAATTGCCAATTTCATAAGTATTTCCTTGGTTGCTAATGAGGCTGAATAGTTTTTCATGCACTCCAGTATAATTTGTAATTCTGTCATGTGTTGTGTTTTAATGCTCTTGGCTAGATTTTCTATTGTGCATTTACAACTGTCCCATTGATTTGTCTGAAATCTTTATTAAAGATATTGACTCTTTGTTACACATGTTGCAAAAACCTTCCTTAGCTGATTGTTTTATTTGTTTCTGTGTGAGGGTTTTGATGTATAGGAGTTTATTTTTTATAAGTGGTGATGTATTGCTTTTTTTCATGTAATATGGCTGTCTTGGGTTTTTGCTAAAAATGGCAATTCTCTCAATTTCTCCCAGGTAGCCTGAAGCTCTTTAAGAGTCGGTTTTAGTTCCGCAGTTGTATCCCCTGGCTCTACCCATTTAATTGTAAGTGACCACTAAGTAACTAGATGTCACGGCAGGCAGCTTTCTAAATTCCCCGCCTCCATGACACAGGCCTCACAGTATTCACACCCTTGTGTGTAACTTTCTCCTTCTGAATGTGCACTGAACCACTACCTTGTTTCTGATGAATGGAGTATGGCAAAAATGATAGTTGAGATTAAGCTGTGAAAGACTGTGTTTTAACCATAGCACTGGCCTAAAAAATAGATTTGTAGACCAATGGAACAGATTAGAGGACACAGAAACAGACTCACACAGCTAGTCATTTGATTCTAGACAAATGGGTCAAAAACATATGTTGGAGAAAAGATAACCCCTTTAACAAATGATGCTGGAATAACTAGATATCCATACATAGAAGACTGAAACTAGATTTCTATCTCTCATCCTGTACCAAAATCCCTTTCTCACCCTGTACCAAAGTGGGTCAGAGACCTAAGTATGAAACTTGAAACATTGAAACTGCAAGAAGAAAACGTCAGAAAGATCCTTGAAGTCATAGGCACAGGCAAAGACTTCCTGACTAGGACTCCAACAGCCTAGGAAATAATAGCAAGGATCCACAAACAGGATTACACCAAATTTGTTCTCACTTTGGCAGCATGTATACTAAAATAGGATTACAGCAAATTATAAAGCTTATGCAGAGCAAAGGAAACAACAGAGTGAAGAGATAGCCTACAGAAAGGGAGAAAGTCTTTGCCAGCTACTCTTACAGAAAAGCTGACTGTTTTATATAGCTGATTGTTTTTATTTGTTTCTGTGTTCTATTTGTTTATATATATCCAGAATATATATAAACACCAAAAATATCCCAAATAACCCAAGAAATAAATGGACAAAGGAACTGAACAGAAAATTCTCAAGAGAAGAAATACAAATGGCCAATAAGTATGTGAAAAAAAATGTCCAACTTCTATAGACAGCAGGGAAATGCAAATCAAAACTACATTGAGATTCCAGCTCAGCCCAGTCAGAATGGCCATCATTCAGAATACAAAGAACAATACATGCTGATGAGAACGCAGGAAAAGGCGACCTGTACACTGTTGGTGGGAATGCATATTAGTACAACCACTATGGAAATCAGTATGGTGGCTCCTCAAAAAACTAAAAATAGAGGTAACGTTTGATCCAGCTATACCACTCCTCAATATAGTCCTGAAAAAATAAAAGGATACTGTAGAGATATCTGCATACCCATGTCTGTTGCAGCCCAGTTCATAATAACTAAGTAATGGAATAGCTAAGCCTAAGTGCCCATCAGCAGACGAATAAAGAAAAAAAAATACACACACACATACACACACACACACACACACACACACACACAAGGGAGTATTGTTCAGCCATAAAATATAATATAGTCTTGTCATTTGCAGGAAAATGGATGGAATTGAAAATCGTCATGTTAAGTGAAATAAACCAAACTCAGAAAATCAAATAGTACATGTTTTCTTTCATGTGTGGAATCTCTAAAAACAAAAAGAAAACAAAAACAACAAAAGAGAGAGATGATGTAAACGTAGAAGAGGGATTACTAGCCAAGAGGAAGGGAATAAGGGGGAGGGAAGAGGAAAGGACAAGGGGAGTATTACATGCAAGTATGAATCTGCCAACATGAAATTTATTAATCTGTATAACTAATATCCAGTAATAAAAAATTGATAAAAAAAAACCTGGTTTGTGTCTTGTTCCTTCTCTCTTCTTTGTTTTGACAATGTCTACTGCTGTGAGAGGCCACTCGATGAGAAACTGAGGCAGCTTTTGGCAACACTCACACACTGAGTTTGGAAGTGGGTCCTTTACCAGTTAACCTCATGGTATTGTGGCAGCTATTCATGAGACAGGGCTGGACTCCCACTGCCTGGCGCCTGGATTACCAGCCTGCTTTTTAAACCACTACATATTGGAGTGACTTGTTACACAGCAATAGATAACAGATACAAGTGTTGGAAAGGCCTCTAGTCTTTTTGGGCTCTTTTCCTTGACCTCTGATTAAGAAAAAAGCCTCATTATATTTACTGCTTCAAGAGTAAAGGAGACTCTCACAGAGAGCCTGTTGCCACTGGAGGTCTCAGGTGTGTTTAACATGTTTGTAAGGAACTCATCTGCTGAGGATGCTGCAGCTCTTCTCCACTGTGGGTAACAGAGATGAGTTTACACTCAGGCTTCCTTCCTCGATCTCTGAGCAAGTTGTGGGACTGACAGAGGAGCACACTTCATTTTGCTGAGGACAGTGATGGGTTTGGAGCTGCAAACCTGGGACAGAGCTGGGCCACCACAGACTGGCTCCACATCAGACAGGATGCGTCTAGGCGAGTCAGGACCCAGGAGAGACGAGCCATGTGCTTGTCAGGAGAGGAAGGGACTCCGTGGGGCTGCGTGATGGAGACAGGGCTTGGGAGATCTGAAGTTTATTTAGTGATTTTTACTTAGCTCACTGTGGCATGTGCATTGGAAATCCCTCATCTGTGTTTCTTGGTTTGTTTTAGGAAAGTTTACAATATGTACTTCTTAGCTCTTTCCCCTGAGTGGATTTTTAGAGGAACTGCCGATATTGAATTCTGTACCCAAATAGGGCCTGAATGAATGGGACAGAATTTCTGGAAGATGGGGAATAGCTGACAGGCAGCTCGCCAGGGATTGTGTCAGGCCGGCGCTGGGAAGGGCAGGGACTTTGACAGCCCTCCCCTCCTTGTCTTGGCTGCCAAGTGGGCCTGGTGCCTGGCACCCAACGTGGCCCTGTGATTGCCAATGCTTATTCACAGGTGCCACACCCTGCTCCCAGCTCTTGGGAGTTCGATTTTTCTCTCTTCTTTCTTCTCCTTCCTTAGAGTCAATCATTCTACATATTAGTCTTCCAGAGCCCTCTTCTTTTTTCCCCTCAAAAATTAGTACTAAAAGTTTAATCCAGTAAAATGAATTTTAGTCCGTATGACAGTTCTCTGAGAAAAGAAGGCTTTCTCCTTCGGATCAGGTAATATTATGTGAATGCTATTGCCTCCTCACTGAGCTGGGTTATCTGGACATCTTGAACCGAAGTGATACATTTTAAAAGGCATCCAGATTTTATATCCCATGGCAACAGATTATTTTTGTAAGTTTTAAAGAGATTTTTCAACATTTTAAAAAACATTTCATCTGCTCATTTGGTTTTTAATCTTCACGAGGGTCAGATCTCTTTTTGCACTTAGAGGAACGGAGCTGGCCTGGGCACTCAGAAGTGATTAGACCCGCTCAGTAACCCTCGGCCCCACGGTTTGAGCTAAATGGCTCTCCCAGGGACTGCGAAGATGGGGAGCTGATGTGAAAATTGAAGCAATTACCTAGATCAGTCAGGCAAAAGAATTTCTGAGGCATTTTTTCCCTTGAACAATCTAGATAATTGCTTCAATTTACACTCCTTACTAGCAGTAGAGACCGGGATAGAAACTATTCTCTAGGAGTGGGCTGAATAAAGGAAAGCAGAGTGCTTGGAAAATGATTCTGATAACCCCGGGGGAGAAAAGAGTGGAAAAATTCACATGCTTTGGGCTTGATTTCCACCAGACTCAAGTAAGTCAAAAGTCTGTTCACTATGGCCTGAATGAGCCTGATAATTCTCCATTTTTGGTTTCATCTCAACAATGAAGCTTCAGGGCAGTCCAGGGGTTGCTGGTGGAGATGACAGAAGAAATTGTGGCCAAGGACCTTCAAATCTGTTTGAGACCCTGCACCTGTGCTATCTGGTGAGTTCTCCAGTCCATTAACTCTCCTCGCAAATGACCTGCAAGGCCTTGCTGTGAGGAGTCCTTGCCAGGCCAGGAAGTTGGGACATGCATAGGCATTCTCCTGGTGGAGCCCAGCGCTCCTGTTAATTTAACCATGAGCAAAAATCAGGGCAGCAGGACTTTGTCATTCCCTGAAGCAAAGGGCTTATTTGCTAGGGCTCTCAAGGATTCACTTTCACAACTAAAAAACCACATTTTTTGGAACAATGTAGTAATGAGTGAATGTGTGAAAGACATTTACTGAGTTGCTACTCTGTGCCTGGTTTTGGAATAGTAATGAACTCTATTCATATAGACCTTTTCTCTTTGTCTCATGTTTTCTTAGAAGAGATGATTTCCCCAGATCTCCTCACAATCTTTCCTAGAGTTTATTTCCAAAGCATTTTCTCAAAAGTATTTCTTTTCCAACTCTCACATATGCAGAATAGATAATGTTTTTAGCATTGTTTCTACAGATAGGGTGAAAAAATATTTGGAAAAGTTTAATATATTTTTCAGAGTCACAGAATTTGTTAGTGGATGACCTGAATGAAAAGTGAAGGATTTTTTTTTTTTTTTTTTTTTTTTTTGATGCTGGGGATTGAACTCAGGCCCTTGTGCTAGCTGGGCAAGCACTCTAACCACTGGGCTAAATCCCCAGCCCTCAAAGTAAAGGATTCTGAACTCAAGGCTCCATCTATGATGCAATATCATTACTTTCAGGTTCACGTACACATTCTTTTGTCCTGCTGTTGTCATGATTACCACACACATGGATTGAACATTCGGAGGCTGTTTATCAAGAGTGTAAATAATACCCGATTCCCACAACACAGAAAAAGAAGCAGGAATGCACACAAAATATTTAACATGAAGAAAACTACTATGAAGTGGAAAGATCCATAGAGCAGACTCAGACATCAATACGAAAATTATTGTGAGGCACCAGGTAATCAGGTGCCAAGTCAGACGGGCTGATGGCTTCAGAAGGGAGACAGCCCTGTGAACTGGAACTGTGCAGGAAAGTTTTTAAATTAAACTCTATTTTTTATTTTGGTAAAATATACCTAATATAAAATTGATCATTTTAACCATCTTAAAGTACACAGTTTGGCAGCACCTAGTATATTCATAGTGTTGTGTAATCACCATAGCTCTCTAGTTCCAGAACACTCTTTTCTGAATGGGAAGATTCTGGAGAAAGTTTGAGACTTTTGAGTGGTACCTGGGGGCTCGGCGTTAGGGTTAGCAGACGATGTTAGGGCTGACAGCAGGTGCACTGTCCGGGGAAGACTGAGGCACAAAAAGTACGAGAAGAAAAGTGCCAGGCAATGAGGCAGAATGACCCACGTGGATCCCCACCATGTATCAGCAGATTTGTCCCTCTGGCCATTGAGGAAATGCAAATTAAAACAACACAGAGAGGGCCGGGGATTTAACTCTGTGGTTAGAGTGCTTGTCTCCCAAGCACAAGGCCCTGAGTTCGAGCCCCAGAACCAAAAACAAAACAAACAAACAAGCAAAAAAATCATGGAGAAACCATCTTACTCCAGAAAGAATGGCAATCAAGCAATCAAATAATAACAAATTCTGGCGAGGCTGCAGGGGTGGGGGGTAGGAACATTCCCATATCACTGGTGCAAATGTAAACTAGTACAACCACTATGGAAATCAGTATGGAGATTCCTCAGAAAACTAAAAGTAGAAATTCCATTTGACTCAGCTGTTCTCCTAGATATCTTCCCCAAAGAGTTAAAGTCATCATATTACTATGATACATATCAACAGATGAATGGATAAAGAAAATGTGGTATTTATACACAATAGAGTATACACACTCTGTCATAAAGAAAGGCAAACTTGAGACATTTGTAGGTAAATTGATGTACTTTGAGACCATAATATTAAGTGAAATAAATCAGACATTTAAGACTAAATATTGCCTGGCATTTAGCAAAATAAAAGACGGATAATAGGGAGTTGGAAGATCTTTTCTAAATGGGAAGGGGAAAAAGAGATGGAGGGAGGGGAGAAGGAGGGAAGGGACAGGGGATGGGAAAAAAAAAAGAATTGAAGAAAAAAAATGGAAATAGAGCTTTTGCAAATGGGAAGGGAACCCAGAGTTGGAAGGAGCAGGAATAGATGGAGGGAGTAGGGAACAAAAAAGAATTAAAATGTGTTATGTATATGTACCAACTCCCCACAATAAATGTAATCATTAGGTATGGCAAACATAACTTTTAAAAAAATTTTTTTTTCTTTTGTTTTTTGAGACAGGTTTTCACTCTGTAATTCAGGATGGCCTTGGACTCACTATGTAGCCCAGTGATCCTTTGGCCTCAGCCTCCATAGTGCTGGGATTACAGGCATGTGCCACCACGCCCAGAATAATTTTAAAATTTAATAAAAAATAAAAACAATTGCTGTTAGGTGAATTACTAAAAAATAATTATTGAGCTATTTTACTTTCTTTTTACACTATCTTCAAAATCCTATTTGTATTTTACACTCACAGCTGATCAGATGTTGGATACTAAATTTTTATCAGAAATAGTTCATCTGTTCTTAGATTTTATAAAATTTACAGTTGAAAATGTAGATTCGCATATCAAGTTGTTCCAAATACACTCTAAGAAGTTTCCAGGAACTGAATCAAATATCAGCTTCCAAATACTTCTAAAATCTAAGATTGGCAGCATCAAATACTAATTGCCACAAAGATTTGATTTCTTGTCTATCCAAAAAATTGTTCCAGATTAGCTCAGGCATAAAAACTTTTAGCTTGGACATCAAGCTTTTTCATGATTGGATTCCAAATTGCTTTTTTGATAAAATAATCTCTGACTAATTCCACTCTGGTCCCTTAGTGAGACAGTGAGACTGTTTCCTCACTGTCCTTGGGCATGTAAACTTAATTTGATCTCTATGCTTTGGCTCCCTTTTTATACACAAGTTGTCACAGAAAGTCAATTTAAAGAATAGACTAGCTGGGGGTGGTGCTTATGCCTATAATTTCAGCACTCTGAGGCAGGAGGTTTGCAAGTTTGAGCCCAGCCCAGGCAACTTAGCAATTTAGCAAGACCCTGTCTCAAAAAGATGATAGATAGATAGATAGATAGATAGATAGATAGATAGATAGATAGATAGATAAATAGATAGTAGATGATGATGATAGATAGATAGATAGTAGATGATGATGATGATGAAGATAGATAGATAGATAGATAGACAAGGACTGGGGATGTAGGTCAATGTGAAGGTTCTGAATTCAATACCACAAAATCAGTGGAGGGAGAGAGAGAGAGAGAGAGAGAGAGAGAGAGAGAGAGAGAGAGAGAGGGACTGACTACTGTTGCTTCATAAACAAGAAGTCTAGAATACTGTGGCCTTTGGGTTTGTTGAGTTCCAATGCTCAATTACATACTCAAGAACCCAGGGATTTTATGCCATGGGCTCTGTTGTCCCCAGCCTTGGTTTCATCCTGAGCTTACTTCTCCATGAAGTCACCAAAAGTGTCTAGGAGCAAATGGCATTGAATGCCACCCTCTAGCTAAAGAGGGAAAGGTGAGTAAGAGAATTTATTTCCAAAAATTTGGCAAACTTTTCCTTTTCTCTCCCTGGCATCATCCCGTCCTAGTAAAGAGAATGGGATGTTTATGTTTGACAGATAGATCAAGGCCATCTCTGAATCTGGGACCAATTCTTCAAGCTATATTCTTGCTGCACAACAGGTGAGGGGAGGTGTGGATGTCAGGGAATCAATCCCACTGACTAATACACCTCCCTTCCACTTTTTGTTTCTCCTTTTTTATTGGTATAAAATAGACATATGGTAATATAAAATTTACCATTTTAACCATTTGAAGTGTACAGCTCAATGGCATTAAGTGTATATACACCGTTTTGTAATCATCACAATCATCCAGCTCTAAATGTTTTGCATCTTCCTACATTGCAAGTCCGCACTCTCAGAATATTAAGGAAAAATGAAGTCAGTTTCTCACAACACAAATCACATGTGGAAATTTCTCTGCACCAAGAAGCAAGAGGCCAATGCTGCAGTGGACACTAGCTGGCCATCCATCAATTCAATTCAGTTCTTATACTGCCCACCTAGAAACAGCATCAGACCCCACAGGTTAGGAGCCCAGTCCAGAAAGACTGCCCTGTCCCTCTGATGCCAATCACGGCCCCGGGTGTTTTGCATCTGTGCTCTGAGTGGCTGACTCTGCATCATCGCTATGAGTGACCACCTCCTCGAATTCAAGCTCCTCAAGCAGCTTGCACAACTCAAGAAAACATATTTACCAGTTTATTACAAAGATTATTTAAGAAGATACAAAGAAATAATTAGATGAAGAAATGAAAAGGAAGTGGGAAAGGAGGGTCTGGAAGATTCCAAGCATGGGAACTTGTTTCTGGTGACTTGGGAGATCTTGTTCCGCTTCCTGTAAGCCTCCATGTGTTTGCCATGCAGAAGCTCCCTGAACCTTGTCCTGGGGCCTCTCAAGAGACGTCACTGCATAGCTTTGCCTGGAGCAAGGCTGACCACATCGAAATGGGACTAGCCGGAAAGTGTGCGGGCTAATGCTAACAAACTGGGTGGGGAAACCCAGCAAGGCCGTCCATGCAGATTCCTCCTGGCCTGGCTGTAGAGCTGTCCTTCCTGGCTGTAGGGGGTAGGTGTTCTGAAGTGGGAGTTTTATCATCAAACAGTTTCTCTACGGCCAGCTTCAAGAAGAAAAGGTGGGAGAAGATCAGAGTCCTTGAGGTTTATCCATGTTGTAGCATGTGTCAGAATTTCTTTGCTTTTTAAGGCTGAATAATATTCCATTACATGCATATACTCATTTATTTTTAAATTCCATTTATCAGTTGATGGACACTGGGCTGCTTTCACTTTTTAGTTAGTATGTATAATGTTGCCATGAACATGGATGTACAAATATCTTTTTGAAGACTTGATTTCAATTCTTTGCAGAATAAGTGGAATTGCTGGATCAAAGTTTAAAAAAAGGCATCCTGCTTTCCGCAGCAGTTGTACCGTTTTACATTCAAAAAGTGCACAGGAGTTTCAGTTTTTTCACATCCTTGTCAGCACTTGTTATTTTCTCTCTCTTTCCGTCTGATAGTAACTATCCTCATGGCTGAAGAAGTATCTAATGTGGTTTCAATTTGCATTTCCCTAATGATTAGTGACTTGGGGCATTTTTCCTATACTTATTGGCCTGAGAAATGTCTACTCAATTCCTTTGCCAATTTTTTCTTCACGTTTTTGTCTTTTGGTCGTGAGTTATAGGAGTTCTTTATGTAGTTTGCATATTAACCTCTTATTAAATATGACTTGCAA
>PVJO010022584.1:0-27760 GCA_004026905.1 Hystrix cristata | reverse complement strand
GTTGAACATTTTTTCATATATTTATTTGCCATTTTTATTTCTTCATCTGAGAAATGTTTATTCATTTCAGATGCCCATTTTTGGATAGGGTCTTTAAATTTGGGAGGTTTGATCTTTTTGAGTTCTTTATATATTCTGGATGTTAGACCTTTATCTGAGGGACAGCTGGCAAAAATTTTCTCCCAGTTTGTGATTTTTTTGCCCTACTCTATTAGTAATTTCTTTTGCTGTGCAAAAGCCTCTTAATAGGATGTGGTCCCAAGCATCAATTCTTTGAATTGTTTCCCGTGCAGCCTGAGTTTTATTCATAAATTTTTTTCCAACCTCTATGTCTTCCAGAGTTCTTCCTATTTTATTCTCTAGGAGATTTATTGTTTCTGTTTTTATGTTTAGGTCTTTGATCCACTTCGATCTTAGTTTAGTATATGGTGAGAGACATGTATCTAGTTTTAGTTTTCAGCATGTGGTAAACCAATTTTTCCAGCACCATTTATTAAAGAGGCTATCTTTCTTCCAGTGAGGGTGTTTGGCTCCTTTGTTGAAGATGAGATATTTGAGTGTGTTTGGAGTTATTTCTGCATCTTCTAGCCTGTTCCATTGGTCCTCGGGTCTGTCTTCATGCCAGTACCACGCTGTTTTTATCACAGAAGCTTTATAATACAATTTCAAGTCGGGGACTGTGATGCCCCAGCAGGAAGAAACCTTAACTCTCTTTTTGTGGTAGGATATTGAGATATTTGTTCATTTACGTAGGAAACTAGAATTAATGTTCAATCTACTCTCAGGCTTTTTTATCTTTCCCCTTACCCACTTTCTTTTTCATTTGCATTTTTGCCTTCCTTTGGATAAGTTGACAGTTTTTATTATTAGGTTTCTTTACTATTAGCTTATTAAGTATGCATTCTTTCACTATTTAACAGTTACCACTTTCATAGAGATTAGGACACAAATTTTGACTCATTGCTGTATTTTTTTCTTCTTCCTGGACAATGTAAGAATTTTAGAACTCTTAAACTTCATTTATTCACCTCTGATTTTTGCACTATTGTTGTCATGCACTTTAATTTTCTATCTATATTTGTGATTCTTATTGGGCTATTTATAAGTTGATGCTCATTTAAATTTAACTATATATTTATCCCTACATATCAAAGCTACAATTGTGGATATTTTTTCTTTCACCTAAAGAACACTCTTTTTTGTATTTCCTTTAGATTGTCATAAATTTTCTCAGCTTTTTTCCCTGAAAATTTATTTTACTTTTATTTTGAGAAGTTATAGGTTATTTGGGGGTTTGGCTTACTGGATGCTGGAAAGCCGCTATGAAACTACAGTAATTAAAGAAATGTGTGTTGAATGGGGATAATACAAGTAATGGGAGATGGAGCAGAGCCCTTCTCAGTGATGGAGCTAGAATTCCGGCCAGACAATGTTCCTGGCCACTACACTGACAGGGACAGGGAAACGAGGAAGAAGAAGAGCCAAAAGTGCCAGGAAACACGTCCATCCTTTCGTGTATACCCCAGCCCATTGATCTTATCACATTTTACTGTTCCTCCTCCCCTTTGTGTCTCTTCTTCCTGCAGGATGCAGTCTGCAAGTGTCCATGGATCCTTGTCCTCTGTATCCAGCTAAGCTGGCAAAACCATAACCAGGGCTGATTCAAATTCACCTTCTTCTACAGCCAGCATGGAGCAACAGAAACCGTCTGGTGAAAAACACGAAACCATCTGTGTGATCTCAGCATGGACTTACTCTGCTCTATACTCTCTTCTTGATGGGTTCATTGTGTTTGTTATTTATCTCCTAGTGTGTGGTATTCCCAAGATTCCCAAGGACGAACACCATTTTCTCTTTTACTCAGTGTATCCCAACACTTGTAAATTGTCTCCTTAATTCATTGACTCTCCTGTTCTCCTAGACCATATTGCATACATCTGTTTCCTCAGACTTTTGTCCCTCTTACTGTCGTCATATTCTGCTAGACTGCTGTGGTTCTTAATTCACTGATGAAATTGACGTGTTCAGAAGGGAACTCCAGTCAGCTCCCACCATGATATGAGCCTGCACACCAGCACGCATGATGTTGCCTTCCTACTCATTTCTCTAAATGACTAGCTCTAGTCCCTATTTGTGGCCAGTGCTTGTTTGCATTTTGTACTGTGTATCCCACACCTCTCACCTTCTTAAGGAGCCACCCTTTGTCTCCACTTTGTGTCATCACTTTCCTGTCCCTGCTGGGTCATTGCCCCGGCATACATTGTTACTTCTTTCTTGGAAAAAAGTCTCTCTTGACCCACCTCCCCTGTCGGTTTCTCTACCATCACACTTCTCTCCTTCCCTTTGAAGATAAACTTCTTGGAAGAGTTAAACCATTTGCTCTATTTCCAGGCTCCCTGTTCTCTCTTAATTCAGTTTAAACAGGAGTTTGACCTTTCGAACTACCGAAACTCCTCTCCTCAGGGTCACTGATAACACCTACATTGCTAAATCAAAAGGTCAGTTCTTTGTCCTTTTTTCACTTGGCAAGCCCAAGCATTTGGTAGATTCATCGCTCGCTCTTCCTAAGTGTACTCCCTTCACCTGGATTCCTGGACAACACACATTTCGTGGTTCCAGATACTTTCCTGGCCCTTTCTCTCGGTGTCCTTCCTCTTCGCTCAGTTTCTGAGGTAACGCCAGAGAGCTCCACGCTAGCTCCTGGGACTTCTTGTTTACCCATTCTCACTGCCTTTGTCATCACAGCCAGGCAGACAGCTCTGAATATCACCTGGATCCAACAATTTCTATACTTTTATTTCTAGTCTAGACATTCTTCCCAAATTCCCAACATTTATACCCAATTGTATCTTTGACGAGCCCATTTGAATGTCCAATAGATGTCTCAAAATTAACATGCCCAACCTCAATCTGTGGCCTCCCCATGCTGACCCCCAACAGGCTTCTTCTGCTCAGTTGCATCTCTGTGCCACCAAGTGCCAACAAATGGATGGAACCCCCCTGTGTTCCTCTTTCTTCCACATCCTGTAGTTAGTCTGTCCAGTAATCTCACTGGCTTTCTTTCAAATTATATACAGAATTTGTCTACTTCTCTGCATCTCCAGTTCTACCAGTGTCACAGAGAGAGTCATCTCTTGCCTGCGTTACTAGGATAGCTTCTTAACCATCTCTTTCCTTCTGTCTTCATCCTCTCTGGTCCGTTCTTGGTCTAAAGTGAGTCAGGTCAGGCCCTTCCTCTCCTCGCAGTCCTGCAGAATTTCCAATTCATTCACATCGTGGTGCACAGTGATGTGTCCTCTCCCTGACCTCCATGGTATCATCTTCTACTCCTCTCCCTGCCTCAGTCCACCCAGCCACACTGGAATGGTCCTCAGACCAGAGAGGCAGAGCAGCACTCAGGTTGTATGCACTGCTTGTTCCCACGCCCAGAAGTCTCTCCCAGAGCTCACATGGCAGACACTCTCACCACCTGCAAATCTCTTCTCAGTGACCACCTTTTCCACGAGACCAGCCCTGACTTCCCCTTTAGGAACTGTGTCGCACTTCTCCAGGACTCTCAGAAACTCTTACTCTGCTTTGATTTTTCCCACAGTACTTATCATCTGCTAGTATATCATGCCTGTAAGCCCAACACTCGGGAGGCTGAGGCAGGAAGATTGCCATGAGTTTGAGGACAGCCCGAGCTACACAGTGAGTTCAAAGCCAGCCTGTACTACACAGCAAGACCCTGTCTCAGAAAACCAGAATGTATATATGAATGAAATATATAAGACATGTGGGAGAGGGTAAATGCATGTAAGAGAGATAAGATTTCTACCCTTCACTTGAGCAGATAAAATGATGGCAATAGTAGACTGTGCTGATATCTATCTATCTACCTACCTACCTACCTAACTTGGGACCACTAAAAAGCTATATATAAACACATGTATTCAAAATCCAGCAGATAATAAAGACAGATTTTTTTCCCCTGCTCCAGCAAAGAATGTACTGCCTCATTACTGCAGGTGGAGGGAGAGCACCAGCTCCCCACTTTATCTCCCCTTAGGGTTAGGGTTAGAGTTAGGGTTAGGATTAGGGTGAGGTAGGGTGGGGTGGGCTGAGAGTGGCTGCTGTCTTAGTCACTTCTTTGGTCACTAAAACACAATACCCTACACTCACAATTAAAAGGATGACCAGTTTATTTTGGCTCAGTCTGTACAGGTTTCAGTCCATAGTCAGCTAGCTCCAAGACAGGAAGGGCAAGTTGGAGAATAGCTGCTCACATCATGGCAACCAGGAAGCAGAGAGAGAAGAAAGGAGGGAGACTGACCGTTCCAGGCCCATCCCTAGTGACCTGCCTCCTCCAACGAGAGCCTTCCTCCTAAAAGCAAGTCAGCTATAAACTCTCATAAACCAGTCTCCTTCCCAAATCTCTCCTATAAGCACATAAGGCTCTGAGGCACTAGATAGAAACTATAGCAGTGGCCCTTGTTATTGCTGGGCAAGAAGAGAGTTTGGATTCCCTGCCAGCCCTCTGCTAACTTCTTGGCTGGAGCAGTGGAATGAATTGTTAATGCCTTCCTCAGGGGAGGTGATAAAATTCCTAAGGCTTCAGTGAGCCTCCCCTTATACCACCTTCCAGGGAAGGGGAGAGGTGCTTTATTTCTAGAGGTGGAGATGAACAATCAACTTCCAACTGGGCCTCCTCAGACACCTCCCGGGGGCTGGGATACAGTGAGGTTGGGTACCTGGTTACTGCCTGGTGAGGGTGGAATTAGAAGCTCTCTGTTGACCTTTGCTGGGATGGGTCTGGGTGGTGCCACTGTGTTCCTATTAAGTTTGGCTAGAGTTCAGTGACTATTGTCCAGAAGTTTTCTATTTTGCTAGGTGTCCCTTCCTGCTATTTTGATTTGAGAATAGGAGTTTTTGTGTATGTGCATTGGCATTTCTGGTTTGTTGCCTTCTTCAGCTCCAAGTCTCGGATACACGAGGTGCACAGGAGAATAAGCAAAGCAAAAAGGAACTCACCACCATGCACCATTCCTTATACCCCAATATCTTTATTGTCTCCACTTTTCAGAATCTTATGTTTTCTCTGTATATGATGACCAGTGTTAGTAGTTACTAAGCAGGACAACTATTAGGGAAAAGTATATACCTACTACTTTTTCCCAAAATTTGCTGCCTGATTTTTTTAAATCTATTTTTTCCTAATAGGGCACAGAGGCAAAGGAAAAAAGATTCTAAGATCAAATTTGCCAATCTTTGTATTTGTTCATCAACAGAGAAGGGCTGCAAAATATCAGGTAAAAAGCTTTTTCTGTTATCTACTCTCGTTCTTTTTCTACATCCTTTCACCCTCTTAGTAACATCATGTCCATTGTGGCTACTTATAATATCTATATATTTTTCCACATCAGACATAAGGGTAGACAGATTTTGTTTCAATATGGTCTCAAGCTTACTGCACAATAAAATGTGAAATCAAATGCTAGTAACCACAGACCTTGCAACAGCAGAATAATGAGGCAATATTAGAAAACAAAGATGCAAGCTCTGAACCGTATAGCAGTCCATGTCATCATATGTTCAGTATTGCGATGGTTTGGGTATGAGTGGGTATTAGTGTCCTCCAAGTGTTCATGCTGTGGGATCCTGGTGCCCAGGGTATTGATGTCGAAGATGGTAGAATTTTTAAGAGGTAACTAGGTGACCAGGTGACTAGGTTACGGGGGGCATGGCCCTCAGAAAGATTAATGTAGTTCTGTGGGAACATTGTTAGTTCCTGTACTGGTTAGCTTTCCTATTGCTGGAACAAAAATACCTGACATCCATTCTTAAAGGAGGAGAGATTTGTTTGGCTTTCAGTTTCACAGACTGCAGTCCTTGGAAGGCTGGCTCTGAAGCAGAAACAGCATGGTGGAAGGGCATGGTGCAGAAAAGCTGCTTACCCAAAGCTGTTCACCTAGGAAGCAGACAAAGAGCAGAGAGGAAGGGGCCAGGGACTAGATACAGTCTTCCCTCCATGATTGTTATTGCTTGTGTCTAGATGCCCCCCCAAACCCCCATGCAGTTATGAGGGGTGGCTCTTTTCAGAGGTGGTTGGATCTAGAATGTGTGGTGCTCGGATCAAGGGTGTGTGATTACTAAATCAGTCCACTGATTGGTTTGGCATAGTTCTGGCTAGGATTAAGGATGTGGAGTGCTATACCCACCCTAGGTCAGGTATCCTACATAAAGTAAAAGGAACAGAAAGAGGGCTAGTGTGCTTTTGCTTGCCTGCTTGCCATGGACTATTTCTCCTCTGTGATACACCTCTGCCATGTCACCCTGCCTTGGAGCCAGTCAACTATGGACTAAAATCTCTACAAACTGTGAGCCAAATAAACCTTTCCTCCTGCAACTTTGGGTGTTGGGTATTTTGTCCTCATGAGAAAAGTAACTAAGAGTTAACAGAAATTTCAAGACAGAATTTGGTATCAGAGAACTGGGCTCTTTGCTGTGACTATACCTGATCATGTGGTTCAGGAGCCTTTGGAACTGGCTTGTAGGATGAATTTGGAAAGGTTTAGAGAATCTGGAAGAAAAAGCAGCACTGGAAAGCCTTAGGCCATACTTGATGGGAGATTCTGGTCAGAGCTCAGAAGACTAGCATGCTAACAGAAATGGAGCTAGTAAAGACAAGGCTTCAGAGGTTTCTGCTGGGAAGAAGTACTGCATTGACTGTTGAACTCCAGAACATGTGTGTTATGCCTGGGCAGAAAGTTTTTCGCATTTTGCTCATGCCCAGAGACTGCCTGAGACTGAGATTAAGGACAGCGGACTAATTCATCTTGCAAAAGTAATTTCAAAAGAGTTTAACATTGAGGTGGTAGCACAGCTGCTGTTGGGGGCTTTTAGCCAGATCTATGTTGAGAATTAAGTGCAAAGAACCCAACAGAACGATTTAAAACATTGTGAGTTTGGCAGAAATGAAGCACCAGTAAAGCTATGTACTACAAAAATGGAGCAGAGGAGAACCTGGACATCTGAGAAGGAACAAGAGAATAGAAAAGATGCCCTGAGGACATCGCACAAAACCAAAGGACTCCAGCCTTTGCAGCCTCAGAAGTGTAAAAGTCAAAGACATTGCTTTGAGAAGAAAGCCCCAGAGCACCATGTTCCAGAATGGCAGCAGTCTAGGGAAGTTGTTCCTCAGGATTTGGTCCGTAGACCTTTGACTCTCTACAGCCAAGAAAGAAGGGAGCCTGGCCACAGCTCCAGCTGGTGGTGGACCCTGGCATCATCCATGTGGTGCTGATTTTAGGTGCATGCTGTGCAAGAATTGTGGGGTCAGGAAGGCTTCCCCTGGATTTCAGAAAAAGGCCCGGAAGACCAGGCAGGGTGCCCGAGAGTGCAGTGTGTGAAGCTGTGAGTGTAAAGCTGAAGGTGCAGTGGAGACCCCAGAAGGTTGGAGAAGCCAGTACATGGGTTGTCTGAGGAAAACTGCAAGGAGGGAACAGAACTGACCCAAGAGAGGAGCTGTGGAAGCTACAACCACCAGCACAGCCGTAAGGCCGGAGCCACCCAAACCCTTTGGAGTTCACAGATTGCCTTGTATGTTGGACATGGAACTACAGGACTTAATGTTTGCTCTGCTGGATTTTGGATTTGGTTTGTTCCCACACCTTTCTGTCCTCTTCTTTATACCTTTTGGAATGGAAATATCTATCTTGTGCCACTGAATGTTGGAAGTGTTTAACTTTCTTTTCATTTGTACAGTGCTTCACAGTTAAGAGTTTGCCTTAAATCTCTGAGGAGACTTTGGACTTGGACTTTTCAGTTATGCTGAAATTGTTAGGACTTTGGCTGGCAACTCTTGGAGATGAACTGAAAACCTTTTGATAAAGGGATGTGCATGAGTCTTTGGGGGGCCAGGGTGAAATGTTACAACTTGTGTTTAGATGTCCCCCCAAAGACTCATGGGGTCATAAATGGGGCCTTTTCAGAGGTGGCTAGATCTAGAGTATGTGATGCTGGGATTGACTCATGGTGCAACGCTGGGATTAAGGGCTCTAGGATTCAGGGTGTGTGATTACTAAATTAGTTCACTGATGGGTTTGGCACCTGCCCTAAGTCGGGTAGCCTAGACAGAATATAAAAGAGACCGAAAGAAGCTCCTATTGTCACTTACTGGTTGCTACTTCACTGCTGCCTACCTTCTGCCTGCCCTGCCCTGCCATGGACTGTTTCTCCTCTGTGATGCCCCTCTGCCATGCCACCCTGCCTTGGAGCCAGGCAACTATGGACTGAAACCTCTACTAACTGTTATCCAAAATAAACCTTTCCTCTTTTTACTTTTGGGTGTTGGATATTTTGTCTCAGCAATGAGAAAAATTAACTAAGACAATGACCCATCAAGACGAATGCAGAAGTGTGCTTTACTAATCTCCTGCGTGTTTCTCAAGCCAGTCAAGTTGACAATCAATCTTAACTATCGCAGTTCCTATAGAGGGTTGTTATAAAAGGAGTCTGACCCCTCCCCACCCTCTGGCTTCTTGTTTCAGCATGTGATCTTTGATTTCATCCACCATAAAGTGACATAGCTAGAAGTCCTTATCAGGGGCTGGATTAATAGGGCCACCCAATTTTGGACTTTCAGCTCCAAAACTGCAAGCTAAATAAATCTCTTCTCTTATAAAGTACCCAGTTTTAGGTATTTCCTTATAGCTATGGAAAATGGACTAAAGTTATTGCATTAATTATATTAATTATACTATGTTATATTACAATGTATGAATTACACTTACTTTCATGTCTTTTCTCTCCTACTTGACTGTGAACTTCAGAAAAGGGGATGAAGCAAATATGGTAGCTGGAATATGGCAAGCACATGATAAATGGTACCCTTTACCTTGTTTCTCACTCCTATTTCCACCCCTTGTTTTTTTGATAATCAGAGCAGAAAGACTAGGGGAGAAACTGCATCTACAAGCAATCTAGGCGTACTGGTCTGAAGATGATTTCTGATGGAATAACCTTTCTTCTGAAGGAAGAAGAAAGTAACTACCAGTAACTCAGGTTGGAACTTGCGTAAGTGCTGGCCACCTTCACCTCATCCGACAGATCTTTACAGATTCTGACATATGCAGAAACCATTGGATTAAAAGGAAAGAGTTTTTTGCTTTATCTTCCATTTCTCTTCTCTTGGTGTTCTGACCAAACTGTCAGTATCTGCATAAATTTTTTGACAAATACTTATGGAAGAAGAGAAAAACAGAGTGAAAAACATACTCATAGAACAAGGTTGTTCAAACTATGGCCTGAGGATAACCCTGTTAATGATAAAGCTGCTTATCACACATTCTCTCAGATGGTCACAATGAACATCACACTATGAGAATTCTGTAATGAAAAACACATGTAACATTTCTTGCATGTGTTCCTTTCTCCCTCGTACCCCTCAATACCTCTTGAAAACACCATATTGTCATTCTCTTCAACCTTAAGCAGGAAGCTCCTTCTAAAAAAAGTAATGCTACAAGTTCCATAGCAGACAAACAACTCCAAAGACAGACAGGAGTGAAGAATGTAGCCCTGAAAGAAAGAAGGTATGATCTTAGTTTGACTGAGGCAAAAGGCAGATAAGGGTGGTGGGATATATGACAGGTTTGATATTTTGCAGGCTGAAAACTAAGAAGGAATTTAGACTTACAGAGCTTACTGAGAAGACCTGGGAAAGCAACCATTGCACCAGTCCAGAACTATGAATTCTTTTTTGCAATAATTTTAACTGTTTTGTATCAGTTGGGATCTTAGCATTGCAATGGCACACTCAAATTAGGCCATTTGAGTAGGGTTTAATGAAGGAATATGTACAAAAGTGTGGAAAGAAGATAGAGTATAATGGATGTACCATAATGGATACCAAAATATTGAGGGGCCAGAACAACTAGGGGTAGGGGCATTGCCTCCCCAGAGCAAGCATGGGGGAGGGAGGCACCTCTTACCAGAAATCACACAGAGCTTCTTGTCAAGAGAAATGCCTTGAGAAGTGACCCGCCCATCTGTCTCCCAGGCTCTCCTTCCATGAATCCAGAGAAACCAACCTCCAAGGGCAGAGAGCAGAGTGGAGAGAAGAGTGGAGATAGAAAAGGATGGAACAAGGGACGATATTAGCGCATGTCTCAAGGTGGAAAAGTCTGGAAAGTGGCAAAAGATATTTTACTTTAACCGGCCTGATTAGCCCTCTTTGTTCATTGTGTTAAGCACAGTGAAGACATGAAGACAGTACCCTCAGATATAAAACATGGGTATAAACAGAATGAAAAATAAGCAAATAACTAAAATATTGTACATAATGAAACATAAAAAGGTACACAAAGCATACAGGAATTCAATGCAGAAAATTGTCAAAGCTTATTTATGATTTTAGGCTTCATCATCAATGCTAACCTACAACGTTCTTGGCTAAAACAGCCCTTCTAGTATAGATGCAAATTTCAAGAACTTAAAATCTATTGAATTTAATTAAATCTATATATACACATGAATGAATATATCATTATTATTAACCAATCATAACCCCAATAATTAATATAATTGTTCAAAAATTGTTTTCAGAATTAAGTATACATGACAGACTGATGAATGTGAATTTTGCAAAACATCTTTTTTTCATTTTTTAGCCTCTGATACTTTCAAAAAACTTTTTTCTCTATTCTTGTAGAGGAAATCTTTAAAATTGCCTTTTCACTTTAACCCAGTTTTTCCATTTTCATCACCAGACTTTGTTTTTCTGCAAGTTTTAGATCTGGCCTTTCCAACCCCAAACATTTTAGTCTAACAAGGTTAAATATTGTGGCTACAAGGATTTTTTTTTTTAATTCAGGTAGTCTCATTTGTAGCTTGGCTGGAACAGGTACTTTCTCAAATAGCATGGAAAAATTCGCAGGTACATCCTGCTTGAGTCATCTATTTAAACTAAAAGAGTGGGAACCACTGGGTCATTGCCCATGCTGGAAGAGATGTTTTGCATAAGAGAGAGTTGAAGAGGGACAAAGAACTCTTTCGGGAATAAAAATTGTCAGACTCCAGTTCTGAATGAGGAATTGGCAGCTAAAAATTGGTTTGACTAGAGAAATAAGTAGACTGATAACTTTGATAACAGTATTTAGTTTTCTCTTTCTACCTCTTGATTCCAAAAGGAAAACAATTCTTCCTCCTTCACCTTGTCTTTCCTGTCCCCAAACAGAACACTGTGGGTCCCTGCCTCCCACACTTCTCCAGCTGGAAGAAGATTCTCTTATGGCTACCTGCATACTCAGGAATGGCAAGGCGGTTTCTGCAGTTGGTTCTTTCCCTTTACTTATGTAATTTGTACCAGCTTGATATTTTCTTCTTTACAATGGAAATGAAAAAGTAAAATGTGATTTAGTTTTAAATGACATTTAAATATGATATACTTTTAATGTAAAATGTGCTTCTGCAAAATCTTACTTCAGGGGCTGGGGATTTAGCTCAGTGATTAGAGTGCTTGCCTTGCAAGCACAAGGGCCTGAGTTCGATCCCCGGCACCACAAAAAAAAAAAAAAAAAAAAAAAAAAAAACCTCAAAAAAAAAAAATCTTACTTCACAGGTACATTTGGACGAATGTGTCCACTCCAAAGTGAGGCATATCTTTTTTTTTTTTTTTTTTTTGTGGTGCCAGGGATTGAACTCAGGGCCTTGTGCTTACAAGGCAAGCACTCTAATCACTGAGCTAAATCCCCAGCCCCAAAAGTGAGGCATATCTTAACACTCATTTCTAGTGAATCACAGCAAAAACAGAGATCATAAAATCTATTCTGGTCCACAAGGTCCTTTAGGCTCAAGAGCTCCCTGATCCAGTTCCATCCCTATGGTGACTATCACCTACCCTTCTCACCCCCAGCACCCAAATTCTACCCACCCTGAATCATTTCCAGTACCTGCCTTGCAGGCTGTTCTAATGGTTCCTTACATCCACATACTTCCTCCTCTGTCCACATGACAAGCATGCACTCTGTTCTCCAGGAAGCTTTTTATTTTGTGTTGTACTATTGGCTAGATTTCACTTTATAGATCAGTATTAGGTACACAGAAAAACTGAATGGAAGGTACAGAGATTTCACATGTGGTCCCTACCTCTACACATGTACAGTCTCCCCTGTAATCAAACTCCCCACTAGAGTGATTATTTGTTGCAACTGATCAATCTACATTGACGCATTACTACCCCACAAAGTCCATACTTTACACCACATTTATATTAGGGTTCACTCTTGATATTGTAGTTCTGTAGGTTGGGAGAAGTCTGGAATGACATATATTCATTATTACAATATCCTGTAGAATAGTTTAACTGCCCTAACAATCTTTGCTCTGCCTATTTATCCCTCACCTTAACCCTTACCCTAACCCTAACTCTAAGCCTAACCCCAACCCTAACCTGGCAAATGCTGATCTTTTTACTGTCTCCATAGCTCTGCCTTTTCCAGGAAGCTTTTTTAGCCCTCAAACCACTCTCAACAGAAGTGATTGCTGTGCACTTGTTCCCCTACTTCTCCCCAGTCTTGCATGATGACACCAATAGCATCACTACTTTACATGTCCTAAGCTGTGAGCTTCTTGCCTTTGTGCTCCAAATATCTAGTCTAGAAGGCACTCAAAATAATCACTTGGTGAAGAAACACAAAATTTAATTTTCATGCAAAATAAGCAATAGCTTTGAAGAGCAAGAAAGAAATGGAATCAAACCAAACAGAACTTTTTTTTTTTTGCTTATGTTCTATGTATTGAACATTGTCCTACTTTATTACAATATTTAGTGCCCAAGTAATTCAACGGGGTAACTGTTTGCCAGTGAGGGAAATAGGGGCTTTCAGAAAGCAAGTGACTTGTCCAAGGAACCATGTACGTTAACAGCATGACAGTCCAAACAGAAAGCCTCTGCCTGGAGAGCCTAGGTATTTCTCTGTACACCAAGTAACGATCAGAGAGAAGGAAAACATTTAAATTTAGCTGCCCACAGAGAAAGTGAAAACAGAGTCTCCAACTCAAAGGTCACTTTCTCTTATGAACTAAACTGGCTCTTTTGAAAGAGTACAGGTAAAAACATTTCATCATGTGTCTACCTTTTGCTCACATCTGTAGCATTTCTGATTTTCTCTTTACAATTCTCATTTCCCCAGACTCCAAGGACAGAGGTCGTCCATCCTAATGTTTAAAGTTCCAAGGGGAGATAGGACTGCCGTTGCAGAAAGTACTCCAAGAAAATCTGTTTAATCTTTAGTTTCCCTTAAAAGCAAGAAATCTTTTGTTTTCACTCATCAAATATTTCTACTGAGACTTTCAATGTGCCAGTCATTGGTATAAGTGTTGAGGCCATGACATCTCAGCTGTTAAAGGAGATATTGCAGGCTAGAGGGATTCTTTTGAAGATCAAGAGAGGTTGGTTGAGGTCAGTCTTTTATAAAGCTCCAACCTTGAAGGCTTATTACTTGTTCTGGTTATCAACTGACTTAAAACATATGGCTTTCATGATCTCTTCTAGTTGCGTGGATTGCTGGGCTCTGCTGAGTGGTTCTTGTCTCCAGAAGTTGCAGTCAGACACAGACTGGGGAGGGGATGCAGTCCACTGAAGGCCTGGCTGGCCTGCTCACAGGGCTGGCATTAATGCTGGCAGTGGGCCAAGGGCTCAGCAGTACCAAGTCACATAACCAACCCCATGTGACTTGGGCTTCTCATAGCAAGGGAGGTTCTGAGAGGAGGGATCACCACAGTTTAGGATCAGGTCCTCAGTTTAAAATACCCAAACCCCATATTGCCAGGCAGGCTCCCAGAGGCAAGCAGTCACCCTGTTTGCCTTGCCATGATGTCTCACTCAACTCTGCTTGACTTAGCATGCTCCAATTACATGCCCTTTTTCCTGAACAGCAAGTATACCTTTGAATAGGCTGTTTCTTCCATCTGGAACACTCTCCCTCCTTCCCCTACTTCCACATCTCCCAACTTAACATTTCAGACTTCAGCCCTTGTTATCAAGCCGAGAAAAACTTTAAGTTTTGACCATGCTTTTTTTAAAAGTGTTTTATTTTCAAATAATTATAGTCTTAAAGGAAGTCATAAAAATCATAAATAGGATTTTGTGCATGTATCAGTGAACTTCTACCAGTGATAACATGTTGTCTTAGTCACTTTCTCTTTGTTGGGACACAATGCCCAATACCCACAATTTAAAGGAAGAAATGTTTCTTTTGACTCACCATTTTAGAAATTTTAGTCCATGGTCAGTGGGCTCCTAACAGGAAACAGCATGGTGGAAGGGCCAGCCACAGAAGAAAGCTGCTCACATCATGGTGGCCTGGAAGGAGAGAGAGAAGAGAGGAGCTGGGGAGGGAGATACACCCTTCCATATCACACCCCCAGTGACCTGTCTCTTTGGACCAGGCCCCACCCTCCCAACACCAATGATCCATGATTGGATTCCACGATCCAATCACCTCCCACAAGCCTCACCCCCGAGAACATGAGGTTTTGGGGAAACATCAGGTAAAACCATAATTGGGGACCATAAACTATAGTTAAATACCAAACTCTTGACATTAACATTGATATCATGCTGTTACAACATTACTCTGATTTCTTAAAACTACACACACACACACACACACACACACACAGAATATTCTTTTAAAATTAGACACCATTCGATATGGCTTTCTCATTTATTCTGGGTAGTGAGTAAGCCTAAGTCACAGGTGTTTTGGCAATAACAAGCTCTTCTCCCTACTTTTGTGTAACATCATATGGCTTTAGCCAGGTCCTCTTTATATTCTCTATGCTAGCAAAGGACTTTTAGATGTTAATTTGTGATAAAACCAAACTGACACAGAAGAAAGTATACAATGGTCCAAAATCTGGCAAAAGAACAGACACTTACAGAGCTCTACTATATGCCAAGCACAGGAACACAGGGATACAAAGACAGACTTCTCAAAGTGTTTACAAATGAGAAGCAGAAGGGATTTGAAACTGAGACGAGAGTATAAAAAAAATGGATTATGAAAAACAAAACGCACACACATACACACAAACCTTATTGAAATGTGGGACTGAATGGCTGCTTTGTAAGGCAGGAAGCAGTGAAGCATATTTTAGCCTAAATTCAGAGGTTGATTCTGATGAACCAGATAAAAGGGCCATCCTCGTTTAGAATTGTGTAAACTGGAAAACCTTTGGGGTGGATTGAAAGTAATGAAGTGTTGGGTTAGAAAAGGATTGAACACAAAAAAATGGCACACATTGGGGCTGTCTGTATTTAGTCTATATCCTGAGGGCCATGTATCAATCAGCCATGTTGATAACGCCTCCAAGCTGTATTAACATGTTCTCTTGTTGTTGAAAGAGCTCCTTGTCACCATCAACTTCCCAGCCAACTTTCATCACGCCACACCTCTCACAGCCACCCATTCCTCTCTTTCAGCAGCCCACATCTGAGCCTCAGTACTGTGCGTCAGCTTTTAAATGAAAGCATCTAGTTTAGCTTTCCTGGTTTCAGAATGACAAATTATCACAAATTTGGGCACTTATAACAGCAGAAGGAAGCAGGTGTGGTGGTGCACACCTGTAATCCCAGCATTCAGGGGGCCGAGGCAGGAGGATCAATTACCATGAGTCTGAGGCCATCCTGACCTACATAGTGAGTTCAAGGCCAGCCTGAACTACATAGTGTGACCTTGTCTCAAGAAAAAAAGCCAGAAACAAAGCAGAAACTTACTCTGTGGCATTTCAGAAGCTGTAAATCCAAAATGCAGCAGGGCTACCTCCCTTACTGGGCTCTGAGCAATAATGCAGTGTCTCTTCCAGCTTTGTAGGCTGCAGGCAGTCCTCGACTTGTAGCTCCATCAGTCCAGTCCCTGTTCCCTTGGTTACATCTCTTCCCTCTCTGCCTCACTTTTATGAGGACATTGGTTCTTGGATTTAGGGTCCACCCAGATAATCCAAGATGAGCACCTCATCTCAGGATCCTTAATTATATCTGCAAAGACCCATTTTCCACATAAGATCACACTCAGTGTTTTCAGGGATTAGGATGTAGATATATCTTTTTTTGATAGAGTCACTGTTCAACCCACTAGCAGGCTTTTCCTGATCAATCCTTGCCACCAGTATTTTTGTCTCATTGTCTCTCTATTCAAAATCATTAATAGCGTTTCATTTTCTATCTCATCAAATCTGAACTCCTCTGCCTGGCATACTGTCTCTAGGCTTTTGAAAATACCGAGATAAAAACAGTGCCATCCAGTCCTGCCAGGGTTTATGACACAGCTAGGGAGACAAAGGTACATAGATGACTAACTGTAAAATGTTAACACACTCCCTTTTCACCAGGCTAGGCTGTGTGCTACAATGACTCCTGCTACCAGGTTTTAACCTTAGTCTATCACGTTACACAATTTGGTAGTTATATAGTCTTACAGTTCCACTACTGTATTCGTTTTTCGTGTTCCCCAGGAAAAATGTTTCTTAAAGTTAGGACTTCACCAGAGTAACTAAAAGAGTGCTAAAAATAAGAGTATCCATGTGTTTGGGTGAGGCTTTGCTTGCATTTAAACTATTTATTGAACTTGAATTTTGTGATTCAAAGTGTAATTGGCCCTCTAAGGCAGATCTGGAGAAAATCAATGGTGTAAAGAATAGGACCTTCTCAATATCCTTTAAAGCTGAGGAATGTATGGGACTCTGGATGTGGTTGGGCAGGAAAAGCAGCATGCCCTGTAAGGGGCACTGCCTCCCTGTGATCCCAGTCAAAGCCAAACAGCAAATAAAGCAAAACGGGATTCAGACAGCCTCAAGGAGTATAAACTACAGAAATACCCCTTCTGAAAATAACTGTAGAAAATTACTTCAGTATAGCCATCTAAGAACTCTATTTTAACCTAGAAAATACACATGTGTAGAAAAAATCCTGTAGTAAATGTCCAAAAGGTTAAAAGTAAATAACTTTGAGAAGTGAAACCAAGAATATGATTTGATGCTTTTATTTGTATAAATTTATCACAATGTTCTTGAATCAGCATTTTTTTGAAGTATAAAGAGGTTTATTTTGACACATGGATCTGTAGGCTCTGGGTCAGCTTGATGACCTTCTCTAACCCTAATCATCTCCCAAATGTCTCAAAGTCTAATTAATGGTTCTACTAGTTTACAATCCCACTGATGATGTATAAGTGTTCCTTTTGTCCTGTAGCTCACCAGCATTTTTAATTATTTGATTTCTTGATGATATCCTTTCTTTCTGGAATAAGGTGAATCTGTGTTAATTTGCAATTCTCTAGCAGCCAGAAATGTTGAGTATGTTTTCATGCTTTTTTTTTTTTTTTTAGCAAGTTGTACTTCTGAGAAGCATCTATTCGTTTCAGTTGCCTATTTTTTGATAGTCTTTTACTTTGGGGGGGTCTAATTTTTTTATCTCTTTATGTATTCTAGATATTAGAACTTTGCTGGCATTTTTTCCCCCACTATGTAGCTTGTGTCTTCACTCTGCTGTTTGTTTGCTGTACAGAAGTTTTTTAATTTGATAAGATCCCATTTGTTGATTCTTGGTATTATTTCCTTTGAAATTAGGGTTCTATTCAAAAAGTCCAAAGTTGGAGATTTAGCTGAGCAGTACAGTATTTGCCTAGCAAGCATAAGGCCTTGAGTTTGGTCCCCAGCATATGTCTCTAAGAGCAGATTGTTTCTGTTTTAACATTTAGATCTCTGATTCATTTTGATTTTAGTTTAGTACATAGTGAGGGATGTAGGTGTAGATTCAATCTTCTGCATGAAAATAGCCAGTTTTCCCAGCATCATTTGTTACAGAGGCTATCTTTCCTCCAGCATATGTTTTTGGCTTCTTCATCAAAGATCAGGTGGTCCAATGTGTCTGGAGTTGTTTCTGCATCCTCTATTCTGTTCCATTGATTCACACATCTGTTTTTTGCCAATATTATGCTGTTTTATTTTGTTTTGTTTTGAATTACTGTAGCTTTGTAGTATAATTTGAAATCTGGGAGTGTGGTACCTCCTGCTTTGCTCTTGTTGCTCAGGCTTGCTTTTGCTATTCTAAGTCTCTTCTGGTTCCATATGAATTTTAGGATCGTTTTCTTTAGTTCTGTGAGGAATACTATTGGTATGTATTTTGACTGGGATTGCATTAAATCTGTGTACCAGTTTTGGAAGTATGGCCCTTTTGACAATAACTGTTCTGTCTATCCAGGAACAAGGGATATCTTTCTAATTTCTAATGGCCTCTTTGATCTCCTGTTCTAGAGTACTGTAATTTTTGCTGTAAAGATCTTTTTCTTCCTTGGTTTGTTAATTTCTAAGTATTTAATTTTTCTTGATGCTACTGTGAATAGAATTGGTTTCCTAATTTATTTCTTAGTGAGTTTATAATTGGGTTGTGTTTGTGTGTGTGTGTGTGTGTATAGTGTTCCTCAATAGTGTTAGATTTATACCTTCTTCCTTTCCTATGCATAGTTCTTTTTTCTCTTGATTGTTCTGGCTGATGCTTCAAGAAATATACTGAACAGGGGTGTTGTTATCAGATATCCTTATCTTGTTTCTGATTTTAGAGGAAAAGCTTTCACCTTTTCACCATTTAATGATGTTGGCTGATTTTTCATAGATGGCTTTTATGAGATTGAGATAAGGTCTTTCTATAACTATTTTCTTCAGATTTTTTTTTTATCATGAATGGATGTTGGTTTTTGTCAAAGGCTTTTTAAAATCAATTGAGATGATCATGTGATTTTTGTCCTTGCTTCTGTTTATGTGATATATAACATTTATTAATTTGCATATGTTGAACCATCATCCCTAAATCCCCGGGATGAATCCTACTTGATCATGACATATGATTTTTTTGATGTCTATTTGCCAGGATCTTATTGAGGATTTTTGTGTCTATATTTATTAAAGAGATAGGCCTGTAGTTCTCTCCTTTTGGTTGGGTCCTTTTCTGGTTTTGGAATCAGGATAACATTAGCTTTGAGGAATCAGTTTGAGAGTATTCCTTCCCTTTCAATTTCATTAAAGAGTTTGAGGAGTGCTGGCAGTAGAGCTTGCCAGAAGTTCTTGTAGAATTCAGCAGTGAATCCATCAGGTCCTTGCTTTTCTTAGTTGGTGGTTTTTACTACTGCCACAAATTCTTAATCCATTATTGGATTATTCCAGGTTTTTATTTTCTTGGTTCAGTTTTGGTAATTCATATGTATCTGGGACTCAATCCATTTCTTTTGGATTCTCCAATTTATGGGAGTACCAGTTTTCTTAGTAGTTACTAATAATCTGGAATTCAGCAGTGTCCATTGTGATTTTGCCTTTTTAATTTCCAACTGCATTGATATGGGTCTTTACTTTCCTTTTGGGGGGAGGCAAGATTGCCTAGGCATTTGTCTAGTTCATTTATTCTTTCAACAAACCAGGATCTGCATTGCATTTGGACCTCAGCATGACACTGATTTTCTCAGTACAGGGGTTAGTTGTCATCATCATGAAGAAAAGTTAAACATATAACCCACAAATATGTCCCATGATTTATAGCAAAACTGTTGACAGTTAAGCATTATATACTATATAGGGTAGAGATAACTGGTAAACTTCTGTTATTGCTGTCTTATTTGTACTACTAAGATGCATGTAGGAAAAAAAAAGGTGTTTAGAAAAGAAGTCTTTTCAGCATATCATTCAGAATCAGTCTGTTTTAGTGCTTAATCAACAAGATAATTGTAATTGCTACTAAAAGAAGTACGTGTAGTTGCTGATGAAAGGTTAGGGGCATTGCAGTTCAGAAGGGAAGGAAGGAAATATTCTTAAAATTAGGTTGAAGGAAATGAAACACACATTAAAAAATTAAAGCAAGGGGAGAGGGAATAACTTTAAACTGTCAAGCTGTTAGGTTTTGACTTTTAGACAAAGTGATCATTTCTTCTACAAGATTTTATGGCAAAAAAATGTACAAGATGATACGAAATTTAAAAAAATAGTGACCAATTTTCTGCCCACCCACCCCCTCACAATCCCTTACTGATCATTATATTCCAGTCTCCCTGGAAGGCAGAGCTACTGGACATCACCTCTATGTGATTGATCGGCTTCTGTCAGATGGTTTAGATTATCAATGTGGAAGCACAAGGAGAGTTGCACATTAGCAATACCCATCTTGAGAACGGACACCCATCTCTTTGCTTAAAGCAGAGATTAACAAAAATCAATATTGAGTGTACAGAACCTAACAGAACAAACTAGACATGCTTGAAAAAGCTTTGAACTTCTACAGCAGTAAAGGTCTTTCCCTAATGGAGTTGAGGTGCTTGGTCAGATTGTCAAACGGCATGGGACAATGGAAGCAGGATATGTGGTTTGAGGCCGACTGTGAAAGAAAGGAGGCCTCACTGACACAGTGACACAGGGCCCCGGAGGAGGACAGTGCCTCCTGCAGTCTGGAGAGGATGTACTGATTAGACCAGGAAGCATACAGGCCCTGAGGCTGCAGCATTACTCGGTTCTTAAATAGTGGGTAGGACCTAGTGGCTGGATTGCAGTGAGTGAATGAAGGGAGAGTCATGGTCAGAGTAGACATCGTGTCTGGAATTAGTTGGTAAACCATTGCAGGGTTTTGAATACCACAGTGACATGATCTGAAATTCTAAAAAAGGAGCATGCTGGCTGCTATGTAAAGAACCTGGAGGAGACAAAAATAGATAAGCAGGCATTACAGTAACTCTGAGAAGGATGATAGTGTTTGGTTCATGTAGTCAGACTTAAGGATGAAAAGGTAATGAATTCTGTGTGTAACTTAAAGGGACAGCCTTCAGGATTTGTTGGTATGATTAGACGAAGGACAGGGAGAAAGGAAAATTTTGAAGATGACTCTAAAGTTTCCTGCATATACAAATGGTGGCTTTTGAGGGCAGGAGACTAGATGGGACAGTCAAGGAGGTGTGTGCGGATATCAAGTCCTGGGCCTGAGGAATTGGGGCTGTGAGGGTGAAATGGCAAAGATTTGGAACAAGGAGTAAGCAGTAAGGGAAGGTCCAGTGCTCTAGAGGCAAAATTAAGAGAGTGTTTTGCAGGAGAGAAATTTATTTTAGAAACCCAGTAAACTTCTTCTAAGTAAACATTTATATATTCTGTTTTATAACTGAGAAGATAATTAATAGATTCTTGTGAAAGTGAATTGTTACAATTCTTAAGAATATTTGACCCAGCACCCCTCCCCCTAAAAGGAATGTTTGAGCATAGATTTTAAAGATAATGTAAAAGTGTGTCTCTAATTTGTTTTATTTTTCAGGCTATGGGTTCCAGATTTGCTATAGTTACCCAGAATGTATTGAATATTGGGACAGGAATTATAGCTTTCATCTATGGCTGGCAATTAACACTTTTACTCTTAGGAATTGCACCCCTCATTGCAATAGGAGGAGTTATACAAATGCAAATGTTGGCTAGACAGGCACAGAAAGATAAGAAAGAACTGGAGGTTTCAGGCAAGGTAAGTCAAACTAAACTATTTACCTAAGTAGAGAAAAATATTCTGATCAGTGGAGTTTTGTTCCTCTCTACTAGTTATTGTATTATAACTATTCCTCAGAGCACGATTTTTCTTGCTTATTCCAGGGATTGGAAACTGAAGAAAAGTAGCAAACACATTCTTAGGCTCAAAGACTTATATCTGCTTTTAACAAGTTTTTTTGGTTTCAGGGCATTTCTCTTCCTCTCCCTCTGTCTCTCTCTCTCTCTCTCTCTCTTTCCTTCAGTTGTTTCCTTCTTTTCTTCCCACCTTTTCTCCCTTCCCATCTTTCCCCTTCCTCTCCCCCTCTTTGTTTCTTTCAATAAAGCTTAAATCTGTTTCGTTATTAAGGAAAGCAGGCCCATTTTGTTACCTCTAATAATAGGGAGATTCAGTATGAAAAAGTTCTAAGTGTATTAATTCTATGCACTTTAAATGAGTTCCAATCATTTCCTTTTATCAAGTCCCCTCCCTTCATCCTCTTTGTTTTTCCTTCCCCTAATATTTTTTTCTGCATGTTTGCCTATTTTTTTCTCATTATTGAACAAATGCTTACACTGTATTCACTGTTTTTCCTGGCACTTGATTTACTCCTCATCTCTACCCTGTGAGTAGTGGGTTTTATTATCATCTCATTATTCAGGTGAGTTCCAGATGCAGCAGGCAGTAGCCCCAGTGCCTGAGAGCTGGTAAGTCTTGAAGACAGGATTCACACTCAAACAGTTATGCTCTTGTGGGCTAGAAAACAAGAGGTCCTCTGATGACGGAACATGATCTGGTATCACAGGACCTAGATCATGGCAAAAATGAGAGGTCAGAAAGGGGGGAGCCCTCAAATTAGGCCTGATATTTAAATAGGCAAACATCTACTGATGAACTTTCCAAGTTTCCAGAAAGAACAAAGCTGTAACCATCAACAGTACCTGATTTCAAGACATATTACAGAGACATAATAATTAAAAGCAAAAAGCAAAAAGAAAAAAGAAAAAAATAATTAAAAGCACATGGTATTGGCATAAAAGTAGACACATCGACCAATGGAACAGAATAAAGGACCCCAAAATAAATCCACACATCTTCAGCCAACTGATTTTAAAAAGAGGTGCCAAAAATATACTTTAGGGAAAAGACAGTCTGTTCAACAAATGGTGTTGGGAAAAATTGATATCTACGTGTTGAAGACTGAAATTTCACCTCTCCCTCATGCCATACAAAAATCAAATCAAAATGAATCAAATACCTTAACATAAGACCTGAAACTCAGAAACTAGTGGAAGAAAATATAAGGGAACACTTGAAGATACTGGCACAGGCAGTGACTTCCTGGGTAGGATTCTGAAAGCACAGGATACAAAAGCAAGAATTGGCTAACAAAATGACCTCAAATTACAAAGCTCCTGCATAGTATAGGAATCCACAGAGTGAAGAGAAAACTTATGGAGTGGAAGATTCTTTACCACCTGTTCATCTAACAAGATCAATATCCAGAATAAATAAAGAATGCAAAACAATGACAAAAACAAGTGATCCAATTTAAAAATGGGCAAATGATCCAAACAGACACATCTCAAAAGAATAAATACAAATGACCAATAAATACATGAAAATTGCCATCAGGAAAATACAAATCAAAGTTAGATTCACTGAGATTCCATCTCACCCCAGTTATACTGGCTATCATGAAAAACAAAACAGAAGAAAAATAATAGATGCTGGAGAGGACGTGGAACTAAGTGACTATTAAAACCCCATTTTAATATATATTTAATAACCTTGGAAATGCTCTTGATATTTGCTAAAGTAAAAAATATAAACAAATAGAATTCCATCCTCATTTATTTTTAAAGATGTGTGTGATTAGGAAAAAATTCAATATGTTACAAATGTAAAATGCACCAATATGATATTTTTATTACCGTCTTTATCTTTTCAAATTTTTCCAAACATTATTGAACTGTCATGAATGGCAGTGATAAAGAGAAGAATGTAAACATCGTATTTTCAAAAGTGTATGAAATAACTGTAAACCTAAAATGAGACAAGCATGGAAGAAAGAGCCCTACAGGTGATGTGAAATACTGAGTTCTCAATTCTGTTAACTTGTGTAAGGTTACTTGGCTTTAGGCAAGTGCCTTCTTCCCTTTAAGTCTATCTTTCTGTAAAGAAGGAATATTGAATTACCTGATTTCCCTTCAAGATCTAAAACTCAGTTTGATAAATTGCTTAGTATGCTTTTCCACAGAGAAGAACTCATAAGTGATACTAAATGATACATAAATCATGTATAATCATAAAATCAATCAGTCCGCTTTACAGAATGGAAATAGTTGCCCTTCTTTGCCTTGTACCTTTGGTGATGGGTGACTGACTCTGTTATAGATTGCTACTGAAGCAACAGAGAACTTCCAGACTGTGGTGTCTCTGGCTTGGGAACAGAAGCTTGAACACATGTACATACAGAGTTTGCAGGTGCTACACACATAACAACCATTGACATGTGGAAGGAGACTGTTGGTCAGCAGATTTGTTTTCAGAAGGATTAGTGTGTTCATGAGGCAGGGCAAAGTGAAGGAAGTCCTAGAAAGGAACCAAGGGGACAGCCCTTATCATTAAGCAGGGGGGATGTAAGGACACATGGATGAAGCCAGAGGCATCCCTGAGGCAGAACCTGTGAGGGCAGATAGCACACAAGAGTGAGGAGAGGACAATGAGAGAGATCTGCTGGCCAGTTGGGATGATGTCCTCAGAATGTGCTCTTTTGGGATCCAGGCTTTTGCAGAATATGCAGTGTGAAATGTCTGTGCACACTGAAGGTGTTGCTCCCTATAAAGTGCTTTCCATCTCTGCCTTCACTTGTCGAGTAGGGACCTTCTCTTCTTCCTTTCCCACATCATCCCAGCCAGCACACATGAGCAAGCAAGACAAGAAACTAGTCTGTTTCTTCTCTAGTAAAAGGAAAGAGCTGGACCTTACTGATGGGATTTCAGATTTTTTTTCTGTAGTGATAGCAGGGCCTCTTTATCTGAAGAAGTTTTCATTTGAAATTCTGGTAAGGTAAGAGTCAAATTGACATGGCTAGAGCTGCAGCAGGAAACCCAGCACTTACTGCTCACCCACCTGCTCCCACCCATACCTCCATGCCACTGAGTTCTGTGTCATACAGAAAACCCAGTCTCAGCTTCTTCTCTAACACCTCAGAGAATTAAGTGCTCCTTTTCTCCTGTGATATGTTATTCATAAGATACCTCCTTCATATAAGTAATGATTCAGCTCAACACCTCCATCTCCAAGGTCAAAGGTGGCCCTGTTCCTCTGTGTCCCACAGAATGGTCCCTGCAGTTTGTAGGTGTGGGGCAAATAAGTGTAGGATGAGTGTTGACTACCTGAACTCATGTTCTGTGCCCAACACCTGGATAAAAGGGAGGAAACTTTCATTTATTATTTCCTAATGGGATCTGTATAGATTCAGTAGGATTGGGTTATCACTATCTCAGCATGTTGACATAAATTACCATTATCTCAGCATCTTCCTAAAGATGAAGACACTGAGGATCAGAGAGGAGCCTCAGTTAAATTCATGACTGATAAGTAGAATGGGGATCAAACTTAGTTCTTCAGCCTCTAAATCCATTTTTCTCCATCGCACTCTGTCCCACTGCCAACCTCTGAAAAGGTTCATTTTAAGGACTGAGAAATGAAGGAGAGTGAGTTTCAAATAAATGTCTTTTCAGGAATTACTGGAAGAAAGCACACAGCTTTGGAATCACATTTTCCTTCACCCAGGCAATGATGTATTTTTCTTATGCTGCTAGTTTCTGGTTTGGTGCCTATTTGGTGGCTCATAGTCTCATGCATTTTCAGTGTTCTGTTGTGAACATTGAAACTTTAACTCTGAAAGTAACCCTGGGGTAAGCATGCTTCCTTCTGGATTGAAGCCCTTTGTTGAAGCCTCATGAGTTTTTGGCAAAAGAGAAAGTAGCATTTCTTGAGCGTTCCCAAGGTGGCTCCCTTTCTTCAGTGACCTGTGCTCCTACCCCTGCCGACTCATCCCAGACCTTCAGAGTCCGTGTCTTGATGAGTGCTCCCCTCAGAGTCTCTGGAGGGCCTTAGCCCTGGGGAAGAAGCCTAACCCTAAGCAAAAGAATGAGGGCTCTGTGTAAAGGACTTTGCACCCCAGCAGCTGAGGTATGGAAATGATGTGTGTACCATGCTCCACAGCCTTCGGAGATCCTTTAACTTGATAAAAGAATAGCCAAAGGTAAATGCTGGAGAAAGTTTTAGAATGACAGAAGAAGGACTTCATTAGGACATTTTTGCTAAACTGTTGTGAATATAGTAAATTGTACCTTTGTCAGGGAACATCAGATTTGAACTTATATACTAATGTACCCAAATACGTACACAGTTTATTAGTTAGAAGTGTGATTGATCATTCTGAGTTCCTTGGTTTGGTGGCATATAAGACTCTGCCCTTTAATAACACATGCAACAATTCAATATAATTCTACACTGAAACCAGAATTCTAGAAGGCTCAGAATATAATGTGTTAGTATAGTATTTCTGTCATATTTAGTCATAGACTTGTTCATTCACTGTACATAGCTCAGGATGACTCTAACAGACAATTTAAAATTTCTACTTTCATATATCTAACAAATGATATAAATGTGCTACTTGAGATTATAACAGAAAAGATCAATTTCAGGCATCATAGGCATTAGGAGTTTGGATAATTTTGCTCCAGTACTTTGAATTGATGAAAGTTACCATCACTTAGGTATTTTAGTTTGCAAAATCAGTCTTCCAAGTAAGTAAAAGGAGACCTGTCTGAAGAGCAGTCTATTTGAGAAAGATCCCACAGATTTAAATGAGAAGAAGATTAACCATCTGTATGATGGATCGAGAGCTAGGTTAGAAAAACAAAAAAAGGGAAAGAAAATACCATTAGTACAGTGTGCCACTTTAGCACCCTCAGTGCAGTATCAGTAGGGAAAAGCGAGTGATGGATTCTCTGGTATTGCATCAGTTCCAGGCCTACCATTTAATGGCACAGGATGAATGTGTCCAGAGGGCAGTGAAAGAGTCGTGAACAGGCAATGAACCTTTCAAACGATGTTCCAATACCATTGAAGGACAGTCTTATGAAAAAGGAAAGGCTTTTTCAGTTAAAAAAAAAAAAAAACAAACTTGAAATGCTAGGCTTGATCAGACATGTCACTTCATCTAACAGAGGATGGAAGCCAATGTAGGGGAAGCATCCATGGTTCCCCCAGAGATTGAGACCTGGACTTGACACCTCTAACTTGACATAGCCACAGACAGCAGTACTTTCCATCTGACTGTGCCTGGGGGATACAGGAAGCAATCTTTGTGTTTACCCACTTGGTAAGACAAACAGCAAATTGTATGCACCTGAAAAAAAGTGAAAAAACCAGGATTTTTACCCACAACCCACTCCATGTAACAGGTTTTGGATATGTTTACCTGAGCATTACAGTGAGTAAAATATACCCACTATTCATCTGTTATGTACACCTGTACTGTACCATAATGGAATGTGGGTGTGGCTCACAGTAACTAGGCATGGAGAAAGCAGGAACCTATCTGTGCATTGACCCACTTGCCAGATGAAGACAAAGTGTAGACAGGAGCTTCAAAGAAGCAATAGGTATGCATTTAGGATTTGACGTTGGCCATATGAGCCAAAGTTCTTGTGACAGTGAAATGGAGTAAAAACCTGATACAGACACAGGGAATGACTTCCTGATTCAGGTGAAAAAGAAAACAGCAGTGTTAGTACATATTTGACTAGTCAAAATGGTACAAAATAGTCATGCAACCAAATGAAACAATAATGCAATGTTAGAACTATGTCCAAAAATATAGTGAGAATCTTGGCAGGGTTGAAACCTTTTGGATGGAATGCCAGCACTGCCATTCAGTGTTGGAAATTGTTTGTAGCAGATGAAATACCACAAGATTTTGTGAAATGTGCAAATGATGGAATACAAGTAAAATGTTCTGTAGGCACTGATAGCCATATTTATTATGACACTTCACAAAGTGAACTGAAAGCATTCATAGGTCTACTGTTCTTTTAGCATGGCTTTATATTGCTAAAATTGCAGGAATGTAAAAGAGTTATGGATGTAAAAGACTTATGGGTGTGGGCTACAGGTTTGTAGAATACCAGTAACACTGAGATCTGGTTTCCTTCA